>JAGWEN010000602.1:0-70612 GCA_018703685.1 Orius laevigatus | reverse complement strand
GATGTAAAAAGGTCCAAGTCAACAATTGATTCGATTTTTCTTCAAAAATTGGGCATATTTCACCTCTTAAGAGTCTTGATATTCAAAAAGCAGTCAAAATATTCTCAATTCAACACTTTTTTTCCCCCAAAAAGCCTCAAATGCTTGAAAGTAGATTTACCTAGCGATATTATTTACCATATTTACCCTATTTTAGGTAGATTTTTTTTTTCTTAATTTGAACTAGTAGGTAGGCTCTTTTTTCCAACTTTTCCTTATAAAATACTGCCCCCATTGCAATAGGTAGATTTTCTGAAAGAAATCTACCTAAAATCGAACAATAAAGTACTCCAAATACATAAGTCCACTAATTATGTGTTTTTAGGTGAAAAATATATTAATCGTGAGTTCTTATCCTATCTTTATCGACTAGAAAAGGTCAAAATCTACTAATCGTGTGCTCTTATTGCTCTTTATCGACGAAAAAGGTCAAAATCTACTAATCGTATGCTCTTCTTTAGTCTTTATCGAATAGAAAAGGTCAAAATCTACTCATCGTGTGTTCTTATCAAGGCATCATGTACGAGAAAAGGTCAAAATCTACTAATCGTATGCTCTTCTCTAGTCTTTATCGAATAGAAAAGGTCAAAATCTACTCATCGTGTGTTCTTATCAAGGCATCATGTACGAGAAAGGTCAAAATCTACTAATCGTATGCTCTTCTCTAGTCTTTATCGAATAGAAAAGGTCAAAATCTACTCATCGTGTGTTCTTATCAAGGCATCATGTACGAGAAAAGGTCAAAATCTACTATTGGTATGCTCTTCTATTGTCTTTTTGATGTAAAAAGGTCCAAGTCAACAATTGATTCGATTTTTCTTCAAAAATTGGGCATATTTCACCTCTTAAGTGTCTTAATATTCAAATGGCAGTCAAAATATTCTCAAGTCAACACTTTTTTTTCCCCCAAAAAGCCTTAAATGCTTGAAAGTAGATTTACCTAGCGATATTATTTACCATATTTACCCTATTTTTTTAATTTGAACTAGTAGGTAGGCTCTTTTTTCCAACTTTTCCTTATAAAATACTGCCCCCATTGCAATAGGTAGATTTTCTGAAAGAAATCTACCTAAAATCGAACAATAAAGTACTCCAAATACTTAAGTCCACTAATTATGTGTTTTTAGGTCAAAAATATATTAATCGTGAGTTCTTATCCTGTCTTTATCGACTAGAAAAGGTCAAAATCTACTAATCATGTGCTCTTATTGCTCTTTATCGACAAAAAAAAGGTCAAAATCTAATAATCGTATGCTCTTCTTTAGTCTTTATCGAATAGAAAAGGTCAAAATCTACTCATCGTGTGTTCTCATCAAGGCATCATGTACGAGAAAAGGTCAAAATCTACTAATCGTATGCTCTTCTAATGTCTTTATCGAATAGAAAAGCTCAAAATATACTCATTGTGTGTTCTTATCTTTATTCACGAGAAAAGGTCAAAATGTACAAATGGTATGCTCTTCTATTGTCTTTTCGATGTGAAAAGTTCCAAGTCAACAATTGATTCGATTTTTCTTCAAAAATTGGGCATATTTCACCTCTTAAGAGTCTTGATATTCAAAAAGCAGTCAAAATATTCTCAATTCAACACTTTTTTTTTCCCCCAAAAAGCCTTAAATGCTTGAAAGTAGATTTACCTAGCGATATTATTTACCATATTTACCCTATTTTAATTTTAAACTAGTAGGTAGGCTCTTTTTTCCAACTTTTCCTTACAAAAAATCGAACAATAAAGTACACCAAATACTTCAGTCAGCTAATTATGTGTTTTTAGGTCAAAAAATATATTAATCGTAAGTTCTTATCCTGTCTTTATCGACTAGAAAAGGTCAAAATCTACTAATCATGTGCTCTTATTGCTCTTTATCGACGAAAAAAGGTCAAAATCTACTAATCGTGTGCTCTTCTTTAGTCTTTATCGAATAGAAAAGGTCAAAATCTACTCATCGTGTGTTCTTATCAAGGCATCATGTACGAGAAAAGGTCAAAATCTACTAACCGTATGCTCTTCTAATGTCTTTTCGATGTAAAAAGGTCCAAGTCAACAATTGATTCGATTTTTCTTCAAAAATTGGGCATATTTCACCTCTTAAGAGTCTTGATATTCAAAAAGCAGTCAAAATATTCTCAATTCAACACTTTTTTTTCCCCAAAAAGCCTCAAATGCTTGAAAGTAGATTTACCTAGCGATATTAAAGATATAATCCTTAAAGTTAAGTAACCTAAGACCATAAACGAAGTTAGGGGGAGTGTGGAAAAGTCGACTTTAATAGGGTTTCCTTTAAACCTATTTGTTTCCTTTATCGGAAGGAAGTAGGGGGACTTGAAAATTCTCCCCGACGATGAATAATTCCTACGTGTCTTCCTTAATACGTGATCCCACTCAATGTAAAAACTCTCGAAACGTCGATAATCCTATTAAAAAAATCAAAGTTTCGTCATTTACCTAGTTAAGCTGCCCTTTGAAAACATGCAAAAGGCCCACATGCGACTTCCTGTTAATCCTTGATGGATTTTAATTTTCCTTATTGTTCAAGAATATACAAATTGAAGGATGTGTCATAGGGGTTGTTGAGATCTTTTTTAAGAGCGAATTAGACCTTTTGTCCTTTTATTGAGAGACAGACGTAACATTTCCGTTAAAGAAAACAATTCGCGCTCTCATTTAGAGTTTCAAAAGACGATGGGGGTTATTTGCATTAATTAACGCCCAAGGGTCGAAAGGACATGTGGCCCTTTTCCCCTAAAGGTTTTTCCTGTAAAGTGATTCCATGTCATACGAAAAGTATCGCTTGATCGTTAGAAATCCGAGATCTTCTCCTTTTTTTTCAGGGCTCAAGCCTTAAAGTAACCTCCCCCTTTTTCCTCCCCACATGTCTTGAATAATCCTGTTTGTCTACCACTCCGAGTGGGGTAAATCTTTAGAAATAGAGAAAACGTGTTTTTCTAAGGATTTCGAATGTATTTTGTTCAAACTTTTTTGTTTTAGAAAGAAAAAAAGGACTTGAATTTCGGTGTCGTAATTTTCTTGTCAACATAAATATTTACTTTGGTAAAAAAAGGGGAGAAAATATTGATCATGGGGTGGCGTCTGAAGACATCAAAGGAGTCCGGCAACGCAAATTTAAACTTTGAATCGTTTCTTTCTCAAATCCGAGGTTAAGCCTACTAGAACTGGCGTGAGAGAGCATTCTTCGAACTTTGATCATTTTTGGACAAAAAAGACGGTAGGAAAGAAGAAATAGTTGATTACCTAAGTGCAGTTTACTATACTTTCAATTGGTCCAATTTATGACGATAAAGACACTGTTAGGGTAAACTCCGTCTTATTTTGACGATAGAGCCACTTTGAAGGTAAAATGTATCCTATTTTTGGCGAAATGGCCACTTTGAAGGTAAACTGTATCCTATTTTTTGACCGAAAGGCCACTTTGAAGGTAAACTGTTTCCTATTTTTGGCGGAATAGCCACTTTGAAGGTAAACTGTATCCTATTTTTGACGAAAGGGCCACTTTGAAGGTAAACTGCATCCTATTTTTGACGAAAGGGCCACTTTGAAGGTACACTGCATCCTATTTTTGACGAGAGGGCCATTTTGAAGGGTAAACTTTATCCTATTTTTGGCTAAATGGCAACTTTGAAGGTAAACTGTATCCTATTTTTGACGAAAGGGCCACTTTGAAGGTAAACTGCATCCTATTTTTGACGAAAGCGCCACTTTGAAGGTAAACTGCATCCTATTTTTGACGAAAGGGCCACTTTGAAGGGTAAACTTTATCCTATTTTTGGCTAAATGGCAACTTTGAAGGTAAACTGTATCCTATTTTTGACGAAAGGGCCACTTTGGAGGTGAACTGTATCCTATTTTGGCGGAATGGCCACATTGAAGGTAAACTGTATCCTATTTTTGACGAAAGGGCCACTTTGAAGGTAAAATGAGCCCTATTTTGACAGTAGTCACATTGAAGGTAAACCGTGCCTTATTTTTGACAAGAGAGCCGCTTAGAAGGTAAACTGTGTCCTATTTTGACGAAAGGGCAACTTTGAAGGTAAACAGTGAATTATTTTTGACGATAGAGCCAATTTGAAGGTAAACTGTGTCCTATTTTAGACGTTAAGGCCACTTTGAAGGTAAACTGTGTCCTATTATTGACGTTAGAGCCACTTTGAAGGTAATATGTGTCCTATTTTTAACTATAAAGCCACTTTGAAGCTAAAATATGTCCTATTTTTGACGTTGGAACCACTTAGAAGGTAAACTGTGACTCATTTTTGACGATGGAGCAACTTTGAAGGTAAACTATTTTCGACGATAGAGCAAATTTTAAGGTAAACTGTGTCCTATTTTTGAAGATAGAGCCACTTTTGAAGGTAAACTGTGTCCTATTGGAACCACTTAGGAGGTAAACTGTGACTCATTTTTGACGATGGAGCAACTTTGAAGGTAAACTATTTTCGACGATAGAGCAACTTTTAAGGTAAACTGTGTCCTATTGGAACCACTTAGAAGGTAAACTGTGACTCATTTTTGACGATGGAGCCACTTTGAAGGTAAACTATTTTCGACGAAAGAGCAACTTTTAAGGTAAACTGTGTCCTATTTTTGAAGATAGAGCCACTTTTGAAGGTAAACTGTGTCCTATTTTTAACTATAAAGCCACTTTGAAGGTAAACTGTGTCCTATTTTGACAATACATCCATTTTGAATGTAAACTGTCACATTTCTGACGATTAATTCATTTTGAAGGTAAAATCTTTCCCCTTTCACAACTTTACCTACTAATTCGACACATTTTACCCCAAAATGTTCTTTTATCTTTCCTCGTCATGGAATCCACTAAAACGTAATTTTGAACAAAGTTAATAGTGCTTAGAAATAAAAGGGAGAAAATTGTTGATTAAACGACCTCGGTAGTCTGGCGTTAAGTCCTTAAATGGATAAGGTTCCCTTCTGCCACCTTTGTCACGAAGTTGCTTCGGGATAAAAAAAAAGGATCACAAGTTCCCTTACTCGGCTTTACACAACGCGATCCTCGAGAATTCCTATCTTTGAACACAATTGACCTTAACCATATTGGAAATATCGCGGCGGCTACAGTGCCCGCCAATAGCATGATATCTGTCATTAAAATGCTCTCCCTGGTGTCTAAATTAGATGACTGATTATAGTTCGTGTTTTTATGTGTGTGGCCCTTTTGTGGCCTCAAGTCAAAGTTGCGCAAGTCGAAATGAAGACACGGAAGGGAAATTAAGAGATTATGAAAGCGTTATTTTTATTAAATACGGCAAATTGGCCAATTGGTAAAGTACACGCGTTTAAAAACGTCGAAAGCTCATGGAGGAGGTCGTGCAAATTGGCATGAACACTTCATGAATTTCAAATAAGCTGTCCATTCTTCGGGAGAGGCGAGAACGTCGCCACCCTGAATCGTTGATTATGTATCTCAGGAAGATCGCTCCGATGTGACAGGACAAAGGAATGGGGTGTCGCTTCTTGCCGGAACCCTTTGATCAAATAAGAGAAAAAAATTATTTCCAGCTACTTTTTTTCTCGAGGGACGTTAAGTCGAAAAAATACGACTCGAAATAAGAATTTTTTAATTGATCAGACCATTTTTGGTCATGCCAGGTGAGACGTGTAGCACTTCGGCGACTTTTTTTCCTCTCAAGAAGCTCAGGACGAACTCATGAAATCACCTTTTAAAGAAACTATGCTGATTTTGGACCCGCCAAAAAAAAATTTCTCAGGATAGTCCCCAAAAAGGAACCTCAAATTTTACTTTAAAACTACCTACCCATGGTTTTATATGGAAAAACGACTTGGTTTTATAAAGAAAAATGCTAAACTTTTTTTTCACCATTTCGCTTCGTTTATATTCCTAAAATGTTTGTTGACTAGGTTTTTATATCTATAGATCACTAGATATTTGCAAAGGAACCAATTTCCTATCTTAAGATAACATATCTGTGTAAAAAAGGCAAGATTCTGTCTTTTGGGATAGTAAAAAAAATTGGTAAAAACGCCTTTTCTTGATTTATTTATCTAAAATCATGTAAAAGTGCCAATTTTCCTGTCTATAGATAACAATATCTTTGTAAAAATGCCTATCGCCTGTCTTTAGATAACGAAATCTTTGCAAAAACCGAATCTTTGTCTTGATATATCAATATCTTTGTAATATCGCCAATATCCTGTTTTTTAGATAAGAAGATCTTTGTAAAAATTCCAATTCTCTATCTTTAGATAATAATATCTTTGTAAAAACATCAATTCTCAGTCTATAGATAGCAATATCTTTGTAAAAACGCCAATTCTCTATCTTTAGATAATAATATCTTTGTAAAAAAGTAAATTTTCTGTCTTGAGATAACAATATCTTTGTAATATTACCAATTTAATGTCTATGGATATCAACAATATTTGAAATGACGCTAATTTCCTAACCGTAGATAACCAGATCTTTGTAAAAACACAAATTCTTTTGAAAAATTGCTAATTCCCTGCCTTTAGATGACAAGATCTTTGTAAAAAGGCACATTCCTTGTCTGTAAATTACATTATTTTTGTAAAACTGCAAATTCTCTGCCTATAGATAACAATATCTATGAAATTAGACCAATATATTGTTTATAAAAACGTCAAAATATAAACGAAAGCGCGTATTTTTGTGGTCTAAAACTTGAAAAAACTTTCTTAAAATAGGCTTGAAATTGATTAAAATGAAAAAGGAAGTCTAGGTGAAAAGTTTGTAATTTTTAACCCCACATGGGTGACAAATGTTTCCGAGGTTGTTGTGGCTAATGCACTGGCACGGTGAACAAGAGTATCTACTTAAGGGGGGTAACACTTTTCCCATCGATACCTGCTAAAATCCAAACGTTCGAAACCAAAAAAAGAACTTTTAAAATATTCCGCTTTTTATCGTATTTCTGCTGATTGCATTTCCATATAAACGTATTGTTTATAAAATGTTTTGATTTTTGTTGTAATTGTCTTCGGGGAAGGGATTTAGAGTATTTATCTTCGATAAGAAATGTGGCGCCTCTTATGGCTTGGTGTGGGGTGGTTTTTGTGGTAAGGGGCAATTTCACCCCTCTCTTTCATCTTGAAAATGGGGAAGAAGGAAAAAAGACTTTAGTCTAAGGTCAAAGAAAAGCCGTGAAAGGTTTTTTAACTGACTTTCTCACAAAGGGCTCAAGGAGGGTTTTATTTTCTTCATTTAAAAGTCTACGATAATCGACGAAAGTCCGATCTTATGATAAAAGCTCGATGTTAACTGTCATCACTGTTGGAGTTTTTCAGGGCCCCGTCTAGATTCTAGGATAGCGTCAAGTTACTTAAATGAAAAATGATAACATTCGGACGTGTATTTAGGCAACAAACGCCCACATGTTGGGCCCAGTAATAAGAAACCCTCGTAAAACAGACGTTACGCAATGAGAAAGTTCATTTTTTCAAGTTTAAACTAAGTTTTTTTTTCCCCAAAAATTGTCGCTTTTATGTGTTATCAAAGATATTGTTATCTTAAGATAAATAATTGGCGTTTTTTCAAAGATATTGTTATCTTAAGATAAAAAATGGGCGTTTTTACAAAGATATTTTTATCTTAAGATAAAGAATTGGCGTTTTTACAAAGACATTTTTATCTTAAGATAAAGAATTGGCGTTTTTACAAAGATATTGCTATCTTAAGATAAAGAATTGGCGTTTTTACAAAGATATTGTTATCTTAAGATAAAGAATTGGCGTTTTTACAAAGATATTGATATCTATAGAAAAGGTTTTCATAGATTTTGTTATTTAAAAGTAGAAAATGTTCGTTTTTCGTTGGTTTTAAGGTTTATAGACAGAAAATTTGTTTAGTTTTTAAAAATGGATTACTATGAAGAAATTCAATTCTGAGGAGGCTGTCGTTGGGATTATCATAATGTAACTGGTATAAGATGGGATTTGTATGATATGAGTTAATTTATACTTAAAAAAAGGGGGACAAAGAAAATCTTAGATGTAATTAATCGTGTTGATACAGTACGGAAATAAACGTTGAGGGGAGATGATTTATCTGGGCAGGTTGAGGGGGGAAAAAAAGGAGGGAGGAGTACAAAAAAAGGACCAAAGGATGGAATGCGCGTTTTAAAAACATTTGTCCGCTCATAAAGTATTTTCTCGGGCTTTTAAAATTGTTTCCAACGAAATAAAGAAGCCGCAAAACTCGCCGAGCCGCACAGGGGAGGGAGGGAATCCTCTTTATGAAAATTGTTGTCGAATTGTTTTCGACGTAGAAATTCAAAGGCTTTGACCAGCATAAAATGGTTTTAAAAAAAATTAATTACAACTTTTTTTAAGAACAAAGATTTCATCCGAAAAAGTCTAATTTTAGCCTAACAATGTTAACCACAAAACTTTTTTTTGTTATAAATTCGCTCAAAAATATTTTATTTTATTTTACATGTTTTTCTTGTTTGAAAATTAAAGTTTTTGATATCTTAAAATAAGGATTTAACGTTATCTTAAGACAGAGGGTGTTACATTTATTAATATCTTAAGATATGGAAATGGCATTATTACAATGATTTCGTTATCTAAAGACCAAAGAATTGATAATTTATTATCTGAAGATAAGAAATTGGCGTTTTTACAATGATTTCGTTATCTAAAGGCAACTAATTGGCCATTTTTAGATATCTAGAGAAAAAGAAATGACGTTTTTACAATGATTTTGTTATCTAAAGACTTTTTACTATTTCATACCTAGTTTTTTCTTGTTATGTGGCCATATTTTACGATTTTCCATCAAATTAAACTAGACTTTTCAAACTTTTAAAAAAATGTATTTAATTACACGCAAAAATAACTCATAAATTGTAGACCCCTCGAGTGCAAGAACGTAATAAACGGAGTCGGCTAACAAGTACCCAGGGCGATGAATTAATTTTCCTCTCCGCCTTTTCTTCTCCCTTTCTTTTTTCTCTGATTTACGCGCACTTGAAAGATCCCGGGGTATTTTTAAAGGACGTCAAAACAATGCTTTGAAAGGGGAACGAGGCGGCATTTTTATCGGGTGAGAAAACCACCCTCGCCGTATCATCCGAACAGAAACCACACGTGACACTTTTCGAAAAAGAAACAAAGGGATGACATTTAAAGAACACGGGTTGGATTTTTTTTTAAAAGCCCTACTTTTTTTTTTCTTCCCTTCTCCAAGGGGAGGTAATGTTACGGGCGAATGGTTCACTAATGATGTTAACATCTTTATACGTCCATAAATCATTTTTTTAGAACTTTTTTAGTGAGGAAAGAAAGAAAAACAAACAAATAATTTGTATGTTTCAAGTCATGTCTAGTTTTAAGAAAACTATAAATTCCATGGTCCGGGTTATTAGAGTATCTTTGTAAAAAGCCCAATTCTTAGTCTATAGATAGCAATATCTTTGTAAAAAGGCGAATTATCTGTCTATAGACAGCAATATCTTTGTAAAAAGATCAATTTCTCAGTCTTTAGATAGTAATATCTTTGTAAAAAGGCCAATTCTGAGTCTATAGATAGCAATATCTTTGTAAAAACCCCAATACTCAGTCTATAGATAGCAATATCTTTGTAAAAAGGCCAATTCTCTGTCTAAAGATAGGAATATCATTGTAAAAACGCCAATTCTCGGTCTATAGATAGCAATATCATTGTAAAAAGGCCAATTCTGAGTCTATAGATAGCAATATCTTTGTAAAAAGGCCAATTTCTCAGTCTATAGATAACAATATCTTTGTAAAAAGGTCAATTCTCTGTCTGTAGATAGCAATATCTTTGTAAAAACGCCAATTCTCAGTCTATATATAGCAATATCTTTGTAAAAACGCCAATTCTCAGTATATAGATAGCAACATCTTTGTAAAAACGCCAATTCTCAGTCTATAGATAGCAATATCTTTGTAAAAAGGTCAATTCTCTGTCAATAGATAGCAATATCTTTGTAAAAAGGCCAATTTCTCAGTCTATAGATAGCAATATCTTTGTAAAAAGGCCAATTCTCTGTCTATAGATAGCAATATCGTTGTAAAAACGCCAATTATATGTCTATTGATAACGAAATGGATGTACCAAACCAACCAAATCTCTTTCTAATTATAACAATATCTAAGTAAAAACGTCAATGCGTTCTCCATGTCCTGTATTTTCGTGATCCCCAGAACACCCTGATCACGAATATATAAGTCTCTAGGTCCGGAGCCACGATCGCAACGGCCGCAATAGCATCCTTTGATTTGGAAATCCGCAAAAAGGTTATTTTTTTTTATGAAAACCTAATGGTTTGTTCAGTTTTGAGTCATTTAAGAGCCCTCGAAATAAGAGAAACTAATCTTCGTAATTGTTAAATTCCATTAGAACGGGGAACAAGAATAATTCCATAATCGAGTTAAACGCAACGTCATCGTTTTAATGAAAATGGATCGTTAAGTTTCCCCCGAGACGGTAAAACGTGTGGGTGGAGGGAGGTTTAACATAACAGAATAATACGCGAGGGGCGATTATTGGTCGAATGTCTACCTTGTATATCTCCGGGACGATTTTACCCCCTTCTCGACCCTTTACGAACTGTTAATTACCACGACCTCTTATCTCAGTCACCCTTCGTCATCCCTGATAAAATCTCAGGGCCCCCCACCCTTTTAGGCCCCTTTCAACGGGACCCCGAATCCATGGATTCATTGCCTTTGAAGAAAAAAGAGGGATAAAAAAAAAGAGGTTATTTCTCTCTCATTATAAATACAACCTCCCTCCTATTCTTATTTCCTGACTTGAATACTAAGTGGATAAATTAAATTAAAAATAAAAAGTTAGGGAGAACTACCATAATCTTATATTCACCCTATAAAGATTTCAGAAATAATCCAATTTCCTTTTTCAAATCGTCTGTACCTGTAACAAAAAAAAAGTTATTAACCAAAAGTTAGCATAAAAGAATAGAAACTATGGAAAAACTCCCAGAAATTTGTATTTCTAATCATGCAAATGTGTCAAACTTAACAGTTGTGATAGCTCAGGCAGCTGACCCTAACCTAAACAAACATTTCCTTAAATAAACCCCAAAAAAGATACGCCAACAGTTACCCGGTCCTATCTCAACTCAAACATATGTCACAACATAGAAAAAATTGTTTATAAAAAGAAAAAAAAATTCTGAAAAAGAGGGGTTGGTAACGATTTGAAGCTCAAACAGTTCCCCGTGACTAAAACAGTTTCGGGTTGGATTTATGAGGAGCGGTGCATATTTTTACCCCCCTCTCGCTTTCCTCTCACGGAAAAAATCCCTGGGTATTTAATTTTACGGGCATAAATTATCTTCCCTGCTCCCTCATGATGGAATTTTTTTCAAATAAATAATAATATTTTAAATAAAGTATTTCGGGAAGCAAGTAATGAATTCGTACTGGGAAGGATGGAAGAGGACATGACTTATGACTCATCGCGGAATACAACTTCCCCATATAACCTAAAATTTCTCCTACGATTTACCCCACTACTCCCCCGCGATGTCATCCCCACTTCTGCAACCACGATTCCAAGACTTCATCCCCCACGAATAGCCCAACTTCTCCCCCCCACGGCTCCCTCATCCCCCCCACGTATCACCCAACATCTCTCCACACGAATCCCCCACTTTTCCCACCACGACTCACATAATAATCCCCCACTTGTTAAATAATGAATCTCCCCCCACTTCTTCAATCACGAATCCCCCCACTTCTCCCCACACGACTCCCCCACTTATCCCCCCACGAATCCTGAACTCCCTACTACTTCTTCAATCACGAATCCCCCCACTTCTCCACACACGACTCCCACATTTCTCCCCACACGACTCCCCCATTTCTTCCCACACGAATCCCCCCACTTCTCCCCACACGACTCCCCCATTTCTCCCCACACGACTCCCCCATTTCTCCCCACACGACTCCCCCATTTCTCCCCACACGACCCCCCCACTTCTCCACCACAAATCATGAGCCTACCCCACTACTTCTTCAATCAAGATTCTCACCCCCCCCCTACACTTCTTCATTCCCGAATCCCCCCTCACTTCTTTAATCACGAATCCCACCACTACTTCAATCACGAATTCCCCCACTTCTCCCCCACGAATCACGAACCCCCATCTTCTTCAATCACGAATCCCCCCACTTTTCCACCCACGAATTATGAACCCCCCACTACTTCTTCAATCACGATTATCACCCCCCCCCCTTCTCCATTCCCGAATCCCCCCCACTTCCTCAATCACGAATCCCCCCTCACTTCCTCAATCACGAATCCAACCACTTCTCCTCACAAGACTCCCACCATTTTCCCCCCCACAAATCGAGAACCCCCCAACCACTACTTCCTAAATCAGGAATATCACCCCCCCCCCACTTCATCATTCCCGAATCCCCCCCCCCAATTCTATAATCACGAATCCCCCACTTCTCCCCCCACGAATTATGAACCCCCCACTACTTCTTCAATCACGATTATCAACCCCCCCCCACCACTTCTTCATTACCGAATCCCCCCCTCACTTCCTCAATCACGAATCCCCCCACTTCTCCCCCACGAATCACGAACCCCCCACTTCTTCAATCACGAATCCCCCACTTCTCCCCCCACTTCTCCATTCCCGAATCCCCCCTCACTTCCTCAATCACGAATCCCCCCTCACTTCCTCAATCACGAATCCCCCCCTCACTTCCTCAACCCCGAATCCAACCACTTCTCCCCACAAGACTCCCCCATTTCTCCCCCCACGAATCGAGAACCCCCACCCACTACTTCTTCAATCAGGAATATCACCCCCCCAATTCATCATTCCCGAATCACCCCCCCCCCAAATTCTTCAATCACGAATCCCCCCACTTCTCCCCCCACGAATTATGAACCCCCCACTACTTCTTTAAAAACGATTATCACCCCCCCCCACTTCTTCATTCCCGATTCCCCCCCCCTCACTTCCTCAATCACGAATCCCCCCACTTCTACCCACACGAATCCTCCCATTTCTCCCCCCACGAATCATGAACCCCCACCACTACTTCTTCAATCACGATTATCACCTCCCACTTCATCATTACTGATTCAATTCTATAATCACGGATCCCCCCACTTCTTTCCCATGAATTATGAACACTACTTCTTCAATCACGATAATCACCCCTCCCCCCACACCAAACTTCATTATTCCCGAATAACATTTTTCAATCACGAATCATGAACCTACCCCACTACTTCTTCAATCACGATTATCAGCCCCCACTTCATCATTCCCGAATCACCCCACCCCCCCAATTCTATAATCACGAATCCCCCCCCACTTCTCCCCCACGAATTATGCGCCCCACCACTACTTCTTCAATCACGATAATCACACACCCCCCACCACTTCTTCATTCCCGAATCCCCCCCCTCACTTCCTCAATCATGAATCCCCCCACTTCTACCCACACGAATCCTCCCATTTCTCCCCCCACGAATCATGAACCCCCACCACTACTTCTTCAATCACGAATATCACCTCCCACTTCATCATTACTGATTCCCCCCCAATTCTATAATCACGAATCCCCCCACTTCTCCCCCCACGAATTCTGAACCCCCCACTATTTCTTCAATCACGAATTTCACCCGCCCCCCACCAAACTTCATTATTCCCGAATCCCTCCCCCAATTCTTCAATCACGAATCTCCCCCACTTCTCCCCCCACGAATCATGAACCTACCCCACTACTTCTTCAATCACGATTATCACCCCCCACTTCATCATTCCCGAATCCCCCCCCCAATTCTTTATTCCCGAATCCCCCCCACTTCTTCATTCCCGAATCCCCCCCTCACTTCTTCAATCACGAATCCCCCACTTCTCCCCCACGAATCACGAACCCCCCATTTCTTTAATCACGAATCCCCCCACTTCTCCCCACAAGACTCACCCACTTATCCCCCAACGACTCAACCACAATTCCCAGAACCTATACCATACGACTCCCATCCCCATCTTCCCCAATTCTCCACTTCATTCTCCCCCCACATCTTCATTAATCACGGATGGAAAGAAAAAGCACGTTTTATTCATAACCCCCCCAACAACAACATAAAAGTCATCCTATTCCTCCTGTGTTGCACCTACAAACCAACTTTCGAACAGCCCAAAACGGTCGCGCATTTCATCTAACCAGCCCCCATCGATCTCCATCTCCTTAGGAGGGTTGAATAAAAACACTTCAGACGGATGGACGTTCGAAGCCGCCAATTAGAATAGAAAACCCGGCCAATCGGATAATTGGTGTGCTACAGGGTTGTGGAGAGAGAACTGTCAGGGAAGGGGGGCGAGGGCTTCCAGGGAGATCCTATCCGTTTAATTGAGACGATAAATAACTCTGGTGGTTCTATCAAGAAAAGGTAAAGGTTTACCAACTCCACCCACAACGTGAGCGCCTTCCAGAACCCGATAAAATCTAATTAGAAATACCAATAATTTGAGAAGATGAGTCGCCGAGATCCACGCGGTTAATTTGTCGGTAAAAGTGAAAGCACTCGATATGGTGAAATATTACTTAGATATCAAATTTACGAATCAAGTATGACCCCTTGAAAAATTTACTTTGGAAATCGGTTAAGTTGTTTTTGAGTTATAGAACTTCCATGTTGTAAAACGGTGGATATTGGCTTTGGGATAAATCAGGAACTTTCGTCGTTTAGAACAACAATTTGCATAATTACAAAATTGAAATATTTATGGAGTAAAAGTTGGGGTATTGTTGGGGTTAGGTGACCGGACCAAATCTAATCAGAGGCTGCTATTGTTGTGGCGGAGGAACTCTTGTTAAACAAGTATTTGAACGGTTCCCCTCGTTCGAATATCGTAGGCGTCGGGGGGTCATTAATCAATGCAACAATTTTCTCTCCCCGGCGATAACCCTCGAGAAGGTAGTCCCCTGGATTCCGAGCAATTACCCGTGCGTGCGAGTGACGTCAAGGGGGTTCCGATGGCAAGACTGTTACACACACACCATTTAACACTGAGGCCCCCTTCTCCCGTTAATTACTACCCTCCGAATGAATAATTAGGCTGGGCCCTACTAGAAAACGGCGGCCTCCGAGGGTGTTAAAGCCCAAAAGAGACATTTTAGGTGAAATGGCCTGTAAGCCTGACCGCGACTGTTGCTTTAATCCCCCATTCTTGAACGCAATTTCAACGTCACTTTAATTCTCTTCCATTGAACAAACCTCAACAGCAGAGGGCATAGATTCCTACATTCCAGTTGCACTAGGACCCTGGGCAAGTTGAATCGCAATTGTACCTCCAACTGGGTATAATAGGCAATGGAGCTAGATGACGGAACGAAGCAATGGAATGTACCTCGCAATTGGTAAGGCAGTGGTGCCATGAAATGACGAGTAGCGACAAGCCGATGCTGGGGAACGGAACTTGACCATGAGAGGGAGCAATCGCACCTTGTAATGGTGCTTGACAATGAGGCCATGGTAGCATCCAATGCTAGACAATGGGGCCTAGCGATAATAGCTCGAAATGATACAAACCAACGGTGTCAGGTAGGAGGAAGGGAAGTATGCAAAATGACAGGTAAGTAGCGATGCTAGACAATGTGGCTAAGCACAGGTACATGGTGCTACAAAATGGTGACAAAAAGTGATGCCAGGCAATGGTTGCTAGACAATAAGGACAGAGGAATGGTACAGTACCTTGAAATGGCAATGAGGCCATGCAATGGTAGCATCCAATGCTAGACAATGGGGCCCAGCGATAATAGCTCGAAATGATACAAACCAACGGTGTCAGGTAGGAGGGAGGGGAGTATGCAAAATGACAGGTAAGTAGCGATGCTAGACAATGTGGCTAAGCACAGGTACATGGTGCTACCAAATGGTGGCAAACAGTGATGCCAGGCAATGGTTGCTAGACAATAAGGACAAAGGAATGGTACAGTACCTTGCAATAGCAATGAGGCCATGCAATGGTAGCATCCAATGCTAGACAATGGGGCCCAGCGATAATAGCTCGAAATGATACAAACCAACGGTGTCAGGTAGGAGGGAGGGCGGCATGCAATGATGCTAAGCACAGGTACCATGGTACTACCAAATGGTGGCAAAAAGGGATGCCAGGCAATGGTTGCTAGACAATAAGGACAAAGGAATGGTACAGTACCTTGAAATGGCAATGAGGCCATGCAATGGTAGCATCCAACGCTAGACACTGGGGCCAAGCGATAATAGCTCATAATACAAACCAACGGTGTCAGGTAGGAGGAAGGGGAGTATGCAAAATGACGGGTAAGTAGCGATGCTAGACAATGTGGCTAAGCACAGGTACATGGTGCTACCAAATGGTGGCAAACAGTGATGCCAGGCAATGGTTGCTAGACAAGGACAATGGTACCTTGCAATGGCAATGAGGCCATGAGGCTAAAAGTAATGATAGCATCCAATGGTGCTAGGCAATGGTTTTGTGCAATCGAAGTTAAGTAGTAAGCAAAAATTTCAGAACACGGGGGTCAAGACTCAAAAGAAACAGATTCGCCATTCCATTTGCCCAAAGGAGAACCTTTCTGGAATGCTTTGGAGTTCTTATCTATAGCAACAAGTCTCCAAGCTTGACCTTGTGGTCAGGAAGCTTCATTTCTTCACAAAGCCCACAAACCCAGTTGAAGCTAGACTGACCGGCGTATGAAAAGATTGTAGTCCTAGAAATGCAATTTATCAACGGAACATAATAGAGTCTGAATAACTCGAGGAACAATCACACTTGGATATTTCAACTTCGAACATTAGCCCGGTCGGCATTACCATTCCGGCATTCCTCGCGAACTTACGGAAAATCCGAGTCGGGATACAGTTTGCGACCCTCAAGTCGGTTATTAACATTCCATAAGAGATCCCATCCCCTTTTCCCCGGGGCGGAAACAATGGGGACCGAAAAATTCCCTATTTGGTAATTAAGGGGGGCGGAATCCACGGTATCCGTGATGAGGTGAACTGCAACCTGAACCTCCCCTGCTTGATTGATCCCTTGATTAAGCCCTTCATTAATTCCAAACCCCTAAAACCCCCCGAAAACCCCTAAAATATGCCATTTAATGTTTCCTCAATATAAGAAAATTCCATCATAAAAAATAATTAAATTTTCCGCTTAAACTATTTCGGGAAAACTAATTATCGAAGGTTGAAAATTTAAAGGGACCCTATGAAGGGTGAAGAAAGTTTAAATTGCGACCTGAATAATGAAAAAGCGAAACTCGCTTTCGACATATTATTATTAAAGTGCAGCCAGGGGCGTCGGATTTCCTCGTAGTTGACATTTTCCTAAAAGTCAAATATTTCGATTTTTCGCCATATTTTAGGAAAGGCCCGTTAATTAAATTTCACAAAGTGTTTCTTGCAAAGGCATAGACCGCATTCCGTGTTAATGAAACATCTAAGTTAGACGTGCCTGAGGGTGGTAACGTGTCAGGCATTCCTTTCTAAGGGAAACGAAGAAAAAGTTACCGGAGTGCATCCAGGATAGATCATTCAGAGATACGTTGACATAAAGACCCGACAAGACCTCATAAGAATCTCAAGATAGGATCTACAAGAGTCCTGACTTATTCAAATCAGATAGGACGGCTACCGGAGTTATACCCCGAAAGGAGCCTCCAGAAAGAAAGTTATTTTATCAACAATATAGCGGCACTTAAATTGAAGATTCTTTTATTTACGTTTGAGATCGAAAAACCCTTTTTTTCGAGGAGGGTCTTAAATCAATCCCGAAAGAAACGGAAGCATTATCCCCCCGAAGAAGGGTCTCGCCCCTTTCATCCAACTTCCGCCTTTAAGGGAATGGGTGGAGTCTAATGAAAGCGTATGCAAACACGCCCTTCTGCCCTAGTAAAAGGACAAGATTGCTAACTTTTTTTTTTTATCCCAAGTTGTAATTAGTTGTCGAAAGGGTCATTTGTTACCCATGAGACAATAACAACTGTCGGAGCGAACAAATGGTGGGTAACGGAACAAATGTCCGACTGCACATCCCACCCTTCGAATAGAAAATCTTTTCGGGTCTGATTTCACGGTTTTGATCTTATAAATAAGTAGACGTAGATCATAAAGAAGGGTGCGTCAACCTAACGTTTTCATTTCCTTTAGGCCCTTTTCCCTTCGTTCTGTAATTCCTCAGGGCACGTCATCACTTGTTTGTTAAGAACGTCGGGGAGGTTTAACCTGAGTTGTGGGGTTTTAGGCCTTTGGGCGACTTAAGCTTCGCTTTTGAAATTATTTAGCTTGTTTGAGTGGTGCAAATGCTAGTTTTTGGCGTCTTTTTGCTTGATAGAGAGGTCCAATGGCTAGTTTTTGGGGTGTTTTGCTTGATTAAGAGGTCCAATGGCTAGTTTTTGGGGTTCTTTGCTTGATTAAGAGGTCCAATGGCTAGTTTTTGGGGTGTTTTGCTTGGTTAAGAGGTCCAATGGCTAGTTTTTGGGGTGCTTTGCTTGATAGGAAGGTCGAAAGGCTAGTCTTGGGCTTTGCTTGATTAAGAGGTCCAATGGCTAGTTTTCGCGTGTTTTTCTTTATTAGGTGGCCACCTAATGCTTTGCCTGATTAAGAGGTCCAAAGGCTACTTTTTGGGGTCTTTTGCTAGATTAAGAGGTCCAATGGCTAGTCTTTGAGGTGCTTTGCTTGGTGAAGAGGTCCAATGGCTAGTTTTCGCTTGTTTTTCTTTATTAGGTGGCAACCTAATGCTTTGCCTGATTAAGAGGTCCAAAGGCTACTTTTTGGGGTGTTTTGCTAGATTAAGAGGTCCAATGGCTAGTTTTTGGGGTGCTTTGCTTGATAGGGAGGTCCAAAGCTAGTCCTGTGCTTTGCTTGATTAAGAGGTCCAATGGCTAGTTTTCGCTTGTTTTTCTTTATTAGGTGGCCACCTAATGTTTTGCCTGATTAAGAGGTCCAAGGGCTAGTTTTTGGGGTGTTTTGCTAGATTAAGAGGTCCAATGGCTAGTTTTGGAGGTGCTTTGTTTGGTTAAGAGGTCCAATGGCTAGTTTTTGGGGTGCTTTGCTTCATAGGGAGGTCCAAAGGCTAGTTTTTCTTGTGTTTTGCTTGATTAAGAGGTCCAATAGATAGTTTTTCGCATGTTTTTCTTTATTAGGTGACCACCTAATGTTTTGCCTGATTAAGAGGTCTAAGGGCTAGTTTTTGGGGTGTTTTGCTAGATTAAGAGGTCCAATGGCTAGTTTTTGGGGTGCTTTGCTTGATAGGGAGGTCCAAAGGCTAGTTTTTCTTGTGTTTTGCTTGATTAAGAGGTCCAATGGAAAGTTTTTCGCATGTTTTTTTTTTATTAGGTGGCCACCTAATGTTTTGCCTGATTAAGAGGTCTAAGGGCTACTTTTTGGGGTATTTTGCTAGATTAAGAGGTCCAATGGCTAGTTTTGGAGGTGCTTTGCTTGGTGAAGAGGTCCAATGGCTAGTTTTTGGGGTGCTTTGCTTGATAGGGAGGTCCAAAGGCTAGTTTTTTTGTTGTGTTTTGCTAGATTAAGAGGTCCAGTGGCTAGTTTTAGAGGTGCATTGCTTGGTGAAGAGGTCCAATGGCAAGTTTTTGGGGTGCTTTGCTTGATTAAGAGGTCCAATCGCATATTTTTGCCCTTTTTTTAAGTGTTTTTCGCTTTATTAAGAGGCCCATTGGGTAGTTTTTTCTGTTTTTAGCTTGATTCTAAGGTGTATCAGCCCTTAAAACCTTATTTTCCCCAGTCTGGAATCGACTGGTCGTATAACACAGGACCGTAAACTTCAAGGTATCCGAAACGAAAAGGGGGATAGATTTATGTTACTACAAGCGACCCCAGTAGTTATTATAAATGAAAGACTTAATAAAAATGTTTATAGCTTGTTGCAGAACCATGATGCGAATAAATCAAGACAAAAAAAAGGTTTATTTAAAAATCCGATACAAGGCCTAACATACAAGATTGTAATCGTAACATATGGACTCGTTCCGACTTCAAAGGCGCACCTAAGCCATTACTCTCGGAGAATCTTTGATGCACAACCCCTCCAGGCTAATGGAACGCAATTAGTATGTATTACACTATGATGAATAGTCAACCCTATTGATTTCGCTTATTTCTTAATAAATAACAATAGGGAATGTACTTTTGTTGTAAAAGATTGGAGGGGTTTTTCTGAGAGGCAACTTTTCCAATCCATCAACGGAGGCCGGGCACTCAGATGGAAATACTAGCACAGGTCATTTAACGCGAATACGGCAAAGATTTCCAAGTGCTTTTTGGAAGGGGGATGACGAAATAACTACATCAATCGATATATATATTCTTGATCGTGTGGGCGTTTCATTGATGTCTTTAAAACAATGGTTAGAACAAGGCTGAGTAATTAATCCGGACGTTTTTGGGGTGTTTTGCTTGATTAGGTGGTCCAATGGCTATTTTTTGGCGAGTTTTGACTAATTAAGAGGTTCAATGGCTAGTTTTTGAGGTGTTTTGCTTGATTAAGAGGTCCAATGGCTATTTTTTGGCGGGTTTTGCCTGATTAAGAGGTCCAATGGCTAGTTTTTGGGGTGTTTTGCTTGATTAAGAGGTCCAATGGCTAGTTTTTAAGGTGCTTTGCTTGATTAAGAGGTCCACTGGTAGTTTGTTGCGGTGTGTTTTGTCTGATAAAAAGTTCAATGGCGTCGTTTTTAGTCAATAAGGAAGGAGAATTACGAAATAACTACATCAGTCGATATATTCTGGAACGTGTGGGTGTTTCATTGATGTCTTTAAAACAATGGTTAGAACAAGGCTGAGTAATTAATCCGGACGTTTTTGGGGTGTTTTGCTGGATTAAGAGGTCCAATGTCTAGTTTTTGGGGTGTTTTGCTTGATTAAGAGGTCCAATGGCTAGTTTTTAAGGTGCTTTGCTTGATTAAGAGGTCCAATGGCTAGTTTTTAAGGTGCTTTGCTGGATTAAGAGGTCCAATGTCTAGTTTTTGGGGTGTTTTGCTTGATTAAGAGGTCCAATGTCTAGATTTTAAGGTGCTTTGCTTGAATAAGAGGTCCAATGGCTAGTTTTTAAGGTGCTTTGCTTGATTAAGAGGTCCAATGTCTAGTTGTTGGGGTGTTTTGCTTGATAAAAAGTTTCAATGGCTTGTTTTTAGGAATAAGGAAGGAGAATTACGAAATAACTACATCAGTCGATTTATTCTGGAACGTGTGGGTGTTTCATTGATGTCTTTAAAACAATGGTTGGAACAAGGCTGAGTAATTAATCCAGAGGAGAGAGAAGGCCTTAAGTAGTTTAAAACAGAGCCGCCTGGTCGTGGCACCGTCGAGTGGTTTCCACTGATTACCCACTCAGTCCTAATCCTCCGGATTATTGTATTAAACACTGAGATCGCGCTAGCTGGCAGAGAGTAATTAGATCAAACGTCGACAGCTGTCCTCAACGCTCCCTTTCATATTTTCTACATTTAAGTCAAATCGGCAAATTACAAAGAGGTGGAAACTCCCTTGATCACTAGTGTCAACCCACACGTTGCCCATAGCGACGAGGCAAACAAGTTCTAATTACCTCAGATTAACTCGAAAAGGACGTTTTATCTTAGCAACCGTATTTATAACGTTCCAACTTCTCAATATTGGGAGTGCTCGAACATTCAAAAACTATCTAAAACAGTCTAAAAATGTCTTAAACGGTTAAAAAAAGTGTCTGCGACCGTCAAAACACGTTCAAAAACTTTCTATATAGTTTAAAACACGTTCAAAAACTGTCTAAAACGGACAAAAAGGTTAAAACACGTCTAAAAATTGTCTAAAACGGTTAACAGGTAAAAACACGTTCAAAAACGGTTATAACACGTTCAAAAACTATCTAAAACGGTTAAAAGGTTAAAACTCATTCACAAACGGTTAAAAAGGTTACAAAAAAACTGTCTAAGACGGTTAAAATGGTTAAAAAAAACATTCAAAAACTGTCTAAAACGGTTAAAAAGATTAAAAAACAGCTAAAAACTGTCAAAAACGGTTAAAAGGTTAAAACTCGTTCAAAAACGGTTAAAAAGGTTAAAACACGTTCAAAAACTGTCTAATACGGTTAAAAAGGTTAAAACACGTTTAAAAACTGTCTAAAACGGACAAAAAGGTTGAAAAACGTTCAAAAACTGTATAAAACGGACAAAAAGGTTAAAATATGTTCGTTTAAAAATAACAGATTCTTGAACGGTTAAAAAGGTTAAAACACGTTCAAAAACGGTTAAAAAGGTTAAAACACGTTCAAAAACGGTTAAAAAGGTTAAAACACGTTCAAAAACGGTTAAAAAGGTTAAAACACGTTCAAAAACGGTTAAAAAGGTTAAAACACGTTCAAAAACGGTTAAAAAGGTTAAAACACGTTCAAAAACTTAAAAAGGTTAAAACACGTTCAAAAACGGTTAAAAAGGTTCAAACACGTTCAAAAACGGTTAAAAGGTTAAAACACGTTCAAAAACGGTTAAAAGGTTAAAACACGTTCAAAAACGGTTGAAAAGGTTAAAACACTTTCAAAAACTGTCTGAAATGGTTAAAACACGTTCAAAAACCGTATTAAACGGTTATAAAGGTTAAAACACGTCAAAAAAGGTAAAAACACGTTCAAAAACGGTTAAAAACGTTAAAACAAGTTCAAAAACGGTTAAAACACGTTCAGAAACGGTTAAAAAGGTTAAAACACGTTCAAAAACTGTCTAAAATGGTTGAAACACGTTCAAAAACGGTTAAAAAGGTTAAAACACATTCAATAACTGTCTAAAATGGTCAAAACACGTTCAAAAACTGTCTGGAATGGTTAAAATACGTTCAAAAACTGTCTACAAAGGTTAAAAAGATTAAAACACGCCTAAAAACTGTCTTGAACGGTTAAAAGATTAAAACACGTTCAAAAACGGTTAAAAAGGTTAAAAAGCGTTCAAAAACTATCTAAAACGGTTAAAAGGTTAAAACACGATCAAAAACGGTTAAACAGGTTAAAACACGTTCAAAAACTGTTAAACAGGTTAAAACACGTTCAAAAACTGTCTGAAACGGTTAAAATATAAAGACTCGCGATCATGGATAGAACTTTGGCCATTTTCTGCAAAAATAAGACAATCGCGGTAACTGGAAGCCCCCTATACTCGGAGGGTCATAATCTCCCTTGTTACCCTTAATAAATGCAGATCCTTGTTACTGGTTCCGGATCGAAAGAAGAGCCCTTGGAATAGGATCGATGCCAAAGGGGGACCCCCAAAAGGGCTTATCCGTTTTGCGGAAAATAAACAAAGTGATTTAAAGCGCCCCTTCGTGTGTGCAACCCCTTTTTTCTGAGAACTGAAAGAAAACAACCTTGCGAACCCCCTTTTAAAAGCTTTACTTCTGACCCGGATTCACCTTTTTTGTCTGGCTTCCGTCCAAATGGGTTTTATTGAAAATTGAATCATGTAAACAGAGATTCGCTAGATGTTTTTAAAAGTAACGATTCAAATATTCCCATGTCATCCACCTGCTTCCCATCCCCTATCTTTAGGCCTGTCATTCTCTATTAGGACTGTTTTAATTGGAAACCTTTTTTCGTTTCCTGTTATTTTTTTAAGCCGACAGGGGAAATCCGCTGTTATGCATCATTCAAGTTTCTAAATGACGTTTCAGGAGAAAATTAAATCTGTACGGTCAAGGGGAACCTTTGGCGCTAATGAATAGAGGGGAGCCACCCTATGCGAAATATCCTCTAGAAACCACTTGATTCCATTAAGTCTTTTCTTGTGACAAACTTGGGAATCTCCTCCCTCTTCACCTTTCGGCGAACGTGAGCAGAGGTCTATATCTGCCCCTTATATTAGATTACGCTCCGTCTCAAATTTCGAAAAGTTGCATTACCATAAGCTAGTTTTTTTGTATCATAAAATTTTTTGTGGGAACATAAAGAGGACGGAGTTAATCCGTGTAACACAAAGCTGGCAATGATTGTAGTTTATGGCCCTGGTTGGGATTCAATTCTTTTATCGGGGAGGAGACCGAAGAGCCCTAATCCTACTAAAGAATGTCCTTTCGCCCTCCGAATAGTTTTTCTCTCTCTTCGGTAACCGCAGTGGAGTTTAATTTCAGACACAGGAGATCCTGGGGTTCCCTAACGGAAATTTAACTCCGTTCATAATGGGCCATAACGTGGTTAGAGCGGGGCTGTGGTCTAATCAGAGTGGTCTGTCCGGTTGATTAAGGCGCATGAGAGAAACTTGGACGTTCTAATCATTCGACAATAATGCCAGCCCTACTACGCACCTGATACCGAAGGGAATTTTTTCCCGAGCATCCTTTAACCCCAATGTGGAATAAAAGACACGTACAGGTTTCCCATGGGGAATACACCCAACATGGGATTTTGGCCATCTTCTAACAAGAAACTCCAACTTACCCATTCCATACCATCAACATTCAGAACCTATTTCTTGCCTTGCTTGTTTTCAGATTGTTATCTAAAATCTGCTCTTTTTTCCCTTTCTTTTCCATTCTACAATGATATTTATGTTTTCGTACACAGTGAATCATGCGACACCCCTCTTGCCCAACGGTTGCCACACTCACGACTTTTCCTTATTTCCAACGCGAACATGTTTAGAAAGGGAATATCCCTGGGAAAAAATTCCCTATCTTCTTTTACGTTTGAAAATTAAAAGGTTGAACGTATCTTGTTTTAGACCATTTAACTCGGCAATAAACGGTAAAGGCTTCTAACCTCGTTTAAGGTAGGCGTTACATGACTATACTCTTTGAAAAGGGATAGCCTTCCGATACATTTTATTAAGGCTCTTTAGGCTTTATTTCATTCATTCTAATCTCATTTAACAACCTGTTGAAAAGTTATAACTTCCTAAACGATCCATTAAATTCAATTTTCCAAGAACTCTTGTTTATGAAACACAAGATACCAAGATGCTAGTTGGAGCAAATCGAGTAGCCATTGACATGTTAAAACTTGTGCTGTTGACCATTCAGAGTCGAAACTTGGAAGTTCTACTCCATTTTTCATACGTTTTCTGTTATTAATTTGTTACGGACAAACTTTTCGACAATTTATATGGCTTTCGCTCGGTTCGAGTTTTCTCTCGGAAAGGGAAAAGTTTCGGAAGGACGTTCGGTCCGCCCGCGCCGCCCCCACGTACAAAGGAGGGGGGCCCCCATTGTCCTTCCTCTTTGTCCACCGAGAGGGTAATGATGGCTTTTAGATTGCTCCTAAGCCGTTTGTCTTCGGACCGACCTCACTTTCTATCTCTTGTTTATCTTTTACAGCACTTTACAGGATAATACATCAAGTTTTTTCTCTCTCGAATGCGTGGAAAGTTATCAAGTTAGAGCCGGCAAAAAGATGTAGTGCATTTAGCAGAGATATATGCGATAGAGCAATTTTTCATCTTTAATTTTTACGTCTCCAAAATTGGTCTATATATCAAAAGGTGACGACGAGGAATGACCTTGAGATCTGCTCTAGGTCCCCACCACCAATGGGAGAGGTGGAGAAAATGAATGACCTTGATATCTGCTCCACCTCCTCCACCACCACCAATGGTAGGAGCGGACTTTTACATAGTATAGGCCGGCAAAGACATTTTTGACTCCTATTCGTTAAAAAGGGGTCCCAGGACGCTTTTATTAATTAACATGACCATTTGTTTAGGGGATTTTGAGACAAATTATTCATAATTTGAGATTCCAGTGTTTTAATTTGTCCTCTCGTTACGGTCGCTTTATGTCTCACTTTTGTTCGGTGGGGCGAGACTTTTAAGAAGAGCGGGAGCGATCGAAATAAAAGGGTCCTCGGGAACAAAAGGGAGACAAATAAAGATTGAGAAGGCGTTGATTATTCATGAGGTTCTCTCTTTGCCTTTTCTCTTTCCTCGGTTGAAGCTTCTCGGGTCGTGACAGGCTCTGTGACAAACTCGCGATGAATGAAGTCTGTTTTAATTACGGAGTTAAATGGACGCTGATCTTATGAAGTTAATTTCCCAAGAGAAGCTTTTCAAAAGGAGAACTAAAGGACGGAATAGCAATTGGACTTTAAAACGTCTGCGGTGCTTAATCCTGAGATTCCTTGTTACTAATTATAACTAAATAACCAAATAATCCGTTTTCTTGGCCATTAGGGCACCACTGGCTGTCTCAAATTGGTCCATACATCAACTTATGAGATTACTTTTTTTAACGGTGCTCTTCGTAAAGATAAAATTAGAGGGGGAGGAAATAAGAAGTAGGAATGACCTTGGGATCTGCTCCTCCACCACCACCACAATGGTGCAGGAGCTGACTTTTTCATCGAATCATAGGTAGGGCTCTTTTTTCCTCTTCAGTACAATCTGAACATATATTTACCCACTTTATTCAACAATTTCAATAAAAACAAAGGATTTAAAACGTTTATTTAATCCATTTATTCACACGATCGCTAATTAATCAACCGAGGAGTTTCCCTACGTGATAAATTAATGTCGGGAAAATATTCCCATTGCAAAATCCACATTAAGCTGGCTTAAAAGCGGACATAGGGGGAAAAAAATCGCTTTAAGCCCTGAGATTAGTTTTACCCGATTTTCATATTGAAAAGCTCATTTCGAATTAAATTTTATAATTAAAGAAACTAATTTCTAAGCTTTTAAGTAAAAACTGGTTTTAGTTTTTGACTCTAATGGGCTGGACAATCAGGAAGGGATTAATCAACGCTAATAATTGGGAATCGTTAAGAGTTAAAAGAAAATTTAAACCATTTATCGAGTGATTTATCTTGTTTTAAAGTGCCTAATTACATTAGATGACAAGGTTATTTATTCTATAGTTCCCCCTCTTTTTCTAAAATACCTATTTTATGTCAAGTCGCAGGTTATTTCCCCTTAATTCGTCCGGGCGCCCCATTAGTGTATAACAAACAGTCAAGTGGGAGTCGAGTTGAGGCCCTTCAGAGTTTTTGAGTCCCTTCTTTTTCCTACGTCGACAAACAAGGCCCTAAGGGTTTCCAGACCTCTAATCACTTGATATGTAAATCGGCTCCTCCCCTCCCCCTTCTTCTTATCGTGTCCACTTGAGAGAGGTCTGATGTATGACGGCGATGCATCAATAAAGTTAATCCCTACGCTCCCAGGTTTTCCATCTTCCGCGTATTAGGGGCGTCATAATAAATCCATATTTACACTTTACGTTATCGTCAAGATTTATAACGTTCTTAAGTCATAACAAATTAGGTTTTTACTTGGAAAGGACCTATGGCTTTATCTACCTCGAAATCTCAAAAAATATTCGTAGACGCAAACAAAAGTTGGGGAGCGAAAAGGGGGAGTTGTGGAGGGGGTTGTGGGAGAGAAGATGGAAAGGGGGATCGAGAGTCGAGGAAATGGGGCCAGGAAAAAAAGCTAGGCAGTGTGGCTAGGCAGAGGAGTCGAGAAAAATGTAAAAGGAACTAAAGCCAGACAGCGTGGCCAGGCAGTGTGGTTAGGCAGTGTATGGAACCAGGCAGTGTGTCCAGGCAGTGGAGCCAGACAGTGGTGGCTGGAAATAAAGTCAGGCGGTTGTTCCAGACAGTGGAACTAGGCAGTGGTGACAGAAGATTGAGCCAGGCAGTGGAACCAGGCAGTGGATGGAACCAGGAAGTGGTGGAAAGAAATAGAGCCATGCGGTGTGGCTAAGCAGTGGAGCCAGGCAGTGTGGCTATGCAGTGGATGGAACCAGGCAGAGGTGGAAGTAAATACAGTCAGGCAGTGTGGCTAGGCAGTGGATGAAACCAGGCAGTGGTGGAAAGAAATAGGGACGTGCAGTGCCGGCTAGGCAGTGGAGCCAGGAAATAGAGCCAGTTAGTGTGGCCAAGCAGTGTTGCTAGGCAGTGGAGGAACCAGGCAGTGGTGGAAGTAAGTACAGCCAGACAGTGTGGTTAGGCAGTTTGGCCAGGCAGCGTGGCCAGGGAGTGGATGGAACCATTCAGTGTGGCTAGGCAGTGGTGGAAGGAAATAGAGCCAGGCAGTGTGGCCAAGCAGTGTTGCTAGGCAGTGAATGGAACCAGGCAGTGGAAGAACCAGGCAGTGAAGGAACCAGGCAGTGAAGGAACCGGGCAGTGGAAGAACCAGGCAGTGGTGGAAGCAAGTACAGCCAGGCAGTGTGGCTAGGCAGTTTGGCCAGGGTGTGGATGGAGCCATTCAGTGTGGCTAGGCAGTGGTGGAAAGAAATAGAGCCAAACAGTGTGGCCAGGCAGTGTGGCTAGGCAGTGGAATGGAACCAGGCAGTGGAAGGAACCAGGCAGTGATGGGAACCAGGCAGTGGGGAACCAGGCAGTGAAGGAGCCAGGCAGTGTGGCCAAGCAGTGTTGCTAGGCAGTGGAGGAACCAGGCAGTGGTGGAAGTAAGTACAGCCAGGCAGTTTGGCCAGGCAGCGTGGCCAGGGAGTGGATGGAACCATTCAGTGTGGCTAGGCAGTGGTGGAAGGAAATAGAGCCAGGCAGTGTGGCCAAGCAGTGTTGCTAGGCAGTGAATGGAACCAGGCAGTGGTGGAAAGAAATAGAGCCATGCAGGGCGGCTAGGCAGTGGAGCCAGGAAATAGAGCCAGTTAGTGTGGCCAAGCAGTTTTGCCAGGCAGTGTAGGAACCAGGAAGTGGTGGAAGTAAACACAGCCAGGCAGTGGTGGCAGTATATCTTTATTTTTACCGTCTTCAGATTCCCATGACTCTAAATTAAACTGAAGGGTCCCATGAAAAGCTTCATTCCAAAAATCTCGCCCCAAAGACGTTCCAAAAGAGGGGAGTGAAAGTTTTACATAAAGCGTCACGCGTGAAATTCCATTCGGACCATGAAGAAGTTCGATAATTGCTGTGAGACAAAAGAGGGCTCTCTAATGACGAACCTCCGTTTCTAAACAGGGAAAAGGGGGGATCTGGAAAGAGGAGTTTTCCCTATGAGAGCATTCATATCAATGTTTGCTTAAAGCTTTCGTATGAAAAGATGCTTTCTCAAAAGGCAACCTCCCCTTTTCGCCCTATTTCAAGTTTTGAGAAGCATTAAAGGTCGCCTTTATTATTAACCTTATTGTACTCAACCCTTTTCAAACGATTTTCAACATTTCTTCATATTGAACTCTTCAATTTTTTCTGTTGCCTTTCGCCAATCAGACAAGAGCCGCCGTATTGTTCACGAATAGCATCCGGCGAAGGCGAACCGAATACAAATCGTGATAAAAGAAGAAACCGGCACGAATCTGAATAAAAATGAATAGTGCCAGCTGAATAACTGAATTTCGGGAACCCAATAATGAAACTTTACCTTTCAAAAATCGTTTTTCCTCTGCATCCTGAAACAAAACAATTTTTAATTTTTTTTTAAAATGTCTAAATGAGTGGGAAGTTCTTTTATGTTTTCCTATTCAGAGAAATTACATCAATATTTGAGGCTTTGGACGTTAATTGAAGCTAAAATTGAAAGAAATACGACCTCTTTGGGTAATTTCAATCAATTAACTTCAGAATAGCAATAAACGTAATTTCTTTGACTTTTTTCATTAGTTAATTATTTAATAATAATTCATTTAGTGAAGACTTTGATGAAAAATTCCTGTCAAATTCGATGTAATTAATTAAAAAGTTAATTAGATGTTGAATTTTAAATAAAAATAACGCGAGGCAGTCTTGGTATGTCAATTATAAGTGAGACGCCTTCGAATGGGGCGGGTATGCAAATAGAATGACAGGCGAGGGCGTCACGGTTGCCTATACGGAAGGGGCCGCCCCCAGATGTCCCCAACGACTTTCTTTTCCTCTGGCTACCCCTCCCTACACGGCTTAATCTCTTTGCAGGATTAAGATATTAGACAGATTTAGTGAACTTTTTATTAGAAATTTTTTTTTATCTGTAAACTTTGAGTCGATTTTTGAGGCACAAGGAGTCATCTCAGCGTCATTTTAACTAAAATAACTTCGATAGCCCTTTAAAAGAGCTTTCGAACGGTATAAATATCGATGTTGATAAGTCAAATATTAAGGAAGTTATGGACGGTTAAAGTTTTCGGTTCTGAAAAAGACGATTATGTTTGCTGAAAGTGTTTCTACTTAGTGGGAAATCGAAGGTTGTAATAACAAAGGGGAGTGAATAAAGTAGGAACCTTATACGTTTTGAAAGTGGACATTAGTCTGTGGATGTGTAGCCATTAGTTTAAGTATTCTCAAGGGTCCACTACTTTACTCTAGACTACAACTTCCATTCAAAGTCCACAATACCCTTTTTCCCGGTGTAATTCTGTCTATTCAATAGATGGTGGGGGGGGGGATTCTTAGTTTATTTTTACAGAGGGCTCCATTATGCGGTGTGAGAATCGGAGCATGTGGTGGATTAAAAGGAGCATTTTCGTGAAGACATTTTTTGTTTAAAACGCGATTATTGATTTTGTTGGCACCCCTGGATTCCTTTAAACACGATCATGGCCTCAATTGGCACCCCTGGGATCCTTTAAACACGATCATATTGGCACCCCTGGGCGAGTTTAAACAAGATTATGGCCTCAATTGGCACCCCTGGGACCCTTTAAACACGATCATGGCCTCAATAGGTACCCCTGGGCTATTTTAAACACGATCATGGCCACGATTGGCACCCCCTGGGCTCCTTTAAACACGATCATGGCCTCAATAGGTACTCCTGGGCTATTTTAAACACGATCATGGCCTCGACTGGCACCCCCTGGGCTCCTTTAAACACGATCATGGCCTCAATAGGTACTCCTGGGCTATTTTAAACACGATCATGGCCTCGATTGGCACCCCCTGGGCTCCTTTAAACACGATCATGGCCTCAATAGGTACGCCTGGGATATTTTAAACACGATCATGGCCTCAATAGGTACTCCTGGGCTATTTTAAACACGATCATGGCCTCAATTGGCACCCCTGGGCTCCTTTAAACACGATCATGGCCTCAATTGGCACCCCTGGGCTCCTTTAAACACGATCATGGCCTCAATAGGTACCCCTGGGCTATTTTAAACACGATCATGGCATCCATTGGGACCCCTGGGCTCCTTTAAACACAATCATGACCTCAATTGGCACCCCTGGGCTCCTTTAAACACGATCATGGCCTCAATAGGTACTCCTGTGCTATTTCAAACACGATCATGGCCTCGATTGGCACCCCCTGGGCTCCTTTAAACACGATCTTGGCCTCAATAGGTACCCCTGGGCTTCTTTAAACACGATCATGGCCTCAATAGGTACTCCTGGGATCCTTTAAACACGATCATAGCCTCGATTGGTACACCAGGCCTCCTTTAAACACGATCATAGCCTCGATTGGCACCCCTGGGCTCCTTTAAACACGATCATGGCCTCAATTGGCACCCCTGGGCTCTTTTAAACACGGCCATGGCCTCAATTGGTACCCCAGGCCTCCTTTAAACACGATCATAGCCTCGATTGGTACCCCAGGCCTCCTTTAAACACGATCATAGCCTCGATTGGCACCCCTGGGCTCCTTTAAACACGATCATGGCCTCAATTGGCACCCCTGGGATTCTTTAAACGCTATCACTCCTCTGTTGGCACCCCTGGGCTCCTTTGGATGGAATCATTACTTCCTTTGGACCCCTGGGCTTCTTTAAAATGTGTTTTTTACATAATTTTCCCTTAAACAGATTGATGAAGGGTTGTCAGAAACAGGTGAAAAAGCCCTTATTAGAAAAACCCTTTGTGGCTCCTTGAAAAGGTATTGGAAGGGAGGTCGAACTCAAAGAAAACAAATAAAAAGGGTCGATGAACCAAACTCAAGGGATCTTCATAAGTAAAAAAGAAAAAAGGGTGGGGAGGTTCTCCCCGAAAAAAAAGTATTTTAATTAAAAATTTACACCGTGAAGAAAAAGACTGCGGTCTTGAAAAGTCGTTTTTTCGCCACTAAAATATTTATTCTTCGCCCGAAGAAGGGAAAAATTGAAGAAAGTGAAGGGGGTAAAATCATTTTCGCCCGGATTGAACCTCGCCGAGGTCTCTAGGTCGTAAAAGTTTTCAGCCTCACGATTGACAGTCATAAATCTTCTCTTTTTACCTCTTTCAGCCTTTCAATTGTTAAAAAAATTTACATTCTTAGACAAAAAATTGAACATAAAAAGATCCCCAGAACGTCCTGATCACAAATATATAGTGCTTTAGCATGGTAGCCTCCGGGAGGACCACATCAATATCCTCTTTCGTACGGAAATCCGCTAAAAAATTAAACGTCAAAATTTGCATGCCATTATCCAGTTAAGAGAAACCTTAAAAAAAATTCAATTCCATTAGATAAACGCATGTGAGTCACATTTCATGATTCATTTTTATCAAATTTCGCAATATTAACTGTTTTAAATATAAAGATGACTTAAAAAGTACAATGAGATGAATTCTTGAAATTGAAAATCGACAAAAGAAAAGTCTTAGAAAAGCTAAACGTTTGGAAAAGGCTTTTTGGAGTATAAAAGTTAACGAACTTGTCACAATTGGGGAGGTGGGGGGGAGGGGTCTGAGAAAAGAAAGGGGGGGGGGACTTATTTAGTAAATGAACAACTCTAATTGAGATTCGTACATTTATTCATTTTAATCATGTTAAAATCACGTCCGCCATCTTCCCCCCCTTTTTCGACTTCTTGCATGTCATTACAAGTTGACAATACTCGAAGTTTTTAATCCGTTTAAAGCCAAGTTTTCGGCGAAAAATATATCCGGATGATTTAAACCCTCCGACAAACATTTAATCAAATTAACGCCACGAAAAGTCAATTATTTTATCACTTTTGTAAGTCTGGATGGATTAAACGATATCCTTATCTCTTTTTATCAGATTTTTTATCTCTTTTATCCGATATAAGCCAAGTTTTATCTCTATAATCTTTCATTTTATCTCGTTTTGTGGCAATTTTAACTCTTATAATCCTTTTTATCACCTCCTAATGTGATATAATATCTCTATAATCTTTCATTTTATCTCGTTTTATGGCAATTTTACCTCTTTTAATCCTTTTTATCGCCTCCTAATATGATATAAAGGTAAATATAGATTCAGAACCTGTTTTTTTTTTATCAGTTTCATGCCAAAAAAAGATTACGAAGGAAATGAATTATGAGAAAATAATTTAAAAGTCGCCTCAGGGCACCGCCTGTTAAAGGGTAAATCTCATTTTGAATGCATCGTTTTAAATTAAATAATAGATTTAACCACGTGTTTAGCTATGAATTTTGAAGGAAGTGTTGATAAAAATTTTGAACGAAAATCGAGGGTTTTCATTATATAAATAAATTAAATATTAAAACTTGTGCCAAGGGTTGGGCGGGTTTTAATAAGTAGCAAGATCGTGAAAAGGAAATAATAATTTGCATCCTGTCCCGTATTTTCCACTTTTGATGAGTTTTCGGGCCTCTTGGATTAATAATAAAGTCGAAACCCCCTCCTTTTCGCCCTTATTTATAAAATATCAGGTGGCCCCCGCTATAAATTCGAAATGGCGGAAAAGGGTAAACGTGGAGAAGGGTCGCGCGAGACAAAAGGGTCCTAATAACGTCGTTGAAGGGTTAATAAGTCCCACATCTGGAGTCGAAGGTTAATTCTCTAATTTCCGGACGTTTAAGCCTCATTTTTCCCGGGGCGTTAGTTTTTCCCTTGAAGGTCTCCCTCCCGTTTATATTAGCCCTTATTATAAAAGGTGTGACGGACTAATACCCACCCCGGCATCTGTCCCTATTGTACGCCGTCCCTACAATAGAAATCCCGAAAAGGGCCCCATTAACATACGAATGTCGTATATTGTGTCCCTTTAATTATTTGTCTCCTAAAAGGCACGAGTCCGCTCAATATAGTAATGTCAAACAGATGTTTTTGCCATGGAAATGGGCGAAAACGACTTGACTTTTCGACGCGTTAATTGGATTAAACGATTTGAGGGTGACTTAAATGGTCTGGATGCTCTTTTTTATTGTCCAAAAGTTAACATGTGCAAGCAAAAATTGCGATATTTTAGCGTCAAAGGCTACAATGAAATTGAAAAATACCTAAAAGGTATAAAACAAGATAAAAAGGTAAAATGAGAAAAACGATATATAACAGGGATAAAACAAGATAAAAAAGGGATAAAACAAAGTAAAACAGGGATATAGGGAAAGAAATAAAAAAATCCGCTAAAAATGGGAATAAAACGAGACAAACAGGGATAAAACGAAATAAAAGGGATAAATCAAGACAAAAAGGGATAAAAGGAAGTAAAAAGGGATAAAACGACACAAAAAGGGATAAAACGACACAAAAAGGGATAAAACAAGACAAACAGGGATAAAACGAAATAAAAAGGGATAATAAAGCAAGACATAAAGGGATAAAACGACACAAAAAGGGATAAAACGAGAAAAACAGGGATAAAACGAAATAAAAAGGGATAAAGGAAGACAAAAAGGTATACAACTAATTAAAAATGGGATAAAAAGATCCAAAAAGGGATAAAACAAGACAAACAGGGATAAAACGAAATAAAAAGGGATAAAGCAAGACAAAAAGGGATAAAACGACACAAAAAGGGATAAAACGAGACAAACAGGGATAAAACGAAATAAAAAGGGATAAAGCAAGACAAAAAGGGATAAAAAGATCCGAAAGGGATAAAACGACACAAAAAGAGATAAAACGAGACAAACAGCGAAAAAACTAAATAAAAAGGGATGAAGTAAGACAAAAAGGGATAAAAAGATCAGATTTTAGCCCTTTTTAGGTATTTTTACAAAGTTTTACCCAATTTTGGGTATTTTTACTTCGTTTCAGCCCTTATTTTACATCGTTCCATCACTTTTTACTTTTACTTTTTTTTCGTGTTATTCATAAGTTCATTTTGGAACTTAAGAAAGCGTGAAAATATGATTAAAGTTTATTGCATTTTTGACCTAGAAATTCGGTCACCGAAAATGCACGTTCCAGGCGTCCACGCTCCATGAAATTTACATATTTGGAACCGTTTAAATAAAACGTAATTACTCATTCGGGACGTTTAAGGGGCGGAAAAAAAAAAGAGAGAGAACCGCCCACTGTGAGCTGTTAACAGTTCGAATACAAAACTTTTTCAGGTCATTCCATTAATTTTTTTCCCTCTTCTATCCCTCAGAACTCCGCCCCTTTAACACATGTCTGAGGGTTGCACATTGCGGTAAACCCCGAGGCACAAGTAGCAAGAAGGGAAGATAGAATTTCCACGAAACCTTCAACCTCCCCCCCTGAAGCCCTTGGAGCCCCCTCCCCCCTCCGACGGATCCCTCAAGGCTTTGTAATTATTAAACTTTGCCTCCCTGACTTTTCATTATAAGTTGCGCGGGGAGAAGAAGGGCCCTTCGTCATGATCGACCACTAACTTTTGCATCTACCTTTACCGCAGAAGACTTATAAGCTTCAACTTTATACCGGATTAAGACCCCCGACCCCATCGCTCGTTCTACAAGACATTTCACTACCCTCCTCACCCCTTTTCTTTAATATGAGGTTAACCAGAAAATGGATGTAATCTTATTTCCATTCATTATAAAAATTTGTTCCAATTTAGTCCGATTAACGACTTTTAAAATCGAAATAACAAATGAGGGTAAAAAGAAGTACGTAATGGGGGGGGGAGAGTAAAAAGGGGCAAAACGAAGTAAAACTAGGCTAAAACGAAGTAAAAATGGGCTGAAACGAAGTAAAAATGGGCTAAAACGAAGTAAAAAAGGGATGGAACGATACAGAAAGGGATAAAACGATACAATAAGGGATAAAACGATACAAAAAGGGATAAAACGATACAAAAAGGGATAAAACGATACAAAAAGGGATAAAACTATACAAAAAGGGATAAAACGATATAAAAAGGGATAAAACTATACAAAAAGGGATAAAACGATACAAAAAGGGATAAAACGATACAAAAAGGGATAAAACTATACAAAAAGGGATAAAACTATACAAAAAGGGATAAAACGAAATAAAAATTAAAAAGGGATATAATCTAGACTCTTATCGAAGCTAGATAAAACGATGTAAAAAGGGATAAAATGACGTAAAAAGGGATAAATACGATATAAAAAGGATAAAACAAATTAAAGAAAGGTCTAAAACGATGTAAAAAGGGATAAAATGACGTAAAAAGGGATAAATACGATATAAAAAGGATAAAACAAATTAGAAAAAGGTAATGGATGTAAAGGATGTAAAAAGGAATAAGTGGTAAAAATGATTTTTAAAAAAGTTTGTAAAAAGGAAAAATAAATGGGATAAAACTTAAAATAAGAATAGGTATCCTATATGTATATTGAAGATTTTCGTATTATTGTTTAAGGGCTCAATGTCTTCCCTTGTAAAAATTTAGTCACAATTGACACTAATATATGCGTCACACGTCAAGGGTGACACATAAACGTGTATATTTTGAGCAGAAACTTTGAAATTAGTAATTTCCCCGTAGCAGTTTAACTAATTGAGCCCCTTGAGAAACATAAAGCTCGGAACTAATTTTCCAAGATGTAAAATTCGTAGAACTCCCATTTCTGCTCGTTTTTTTCTTTTGGAACACGAAACGGTCGTAACCTGGACTTAAAAACTAGTTAGGAAATTGTTCGACATACTCGCAGTACACAGTATGTTAATCCATATCCGTTTTCGAGTAGGCTATAAATTAAAAGGCACGTCACAAAGAGGCACACGCGATACACGATTTAACTGGGAAAGAAAAAAAGGTTCGGGGGTACTGACGGTACGGGTGCCCGGTGGAGACTGAACGCCGGGTACAATACGAGTACTAGAGATCCCTCCCCACTCCTTCCAGAGATGATGAACCGTTTAAAACCGCGTTGATTCATTTCCTGATATCCAAAAGAGGTTTTTTTACATACGGGTTGCTTAGAACAGGTTTCGTTCGGAAAAGCCTTCCATTCCAGACCTATTTCCTGGACATTGATCCAAGCCGGTAATTGTGGAAGACCCTTTCTTTGCATACATCACATCCTAAAGGAAATCAAAGTGCTCAAAAGAGGAGAAAACCCTTTTTTCTTCAAATCCAAAATAACGACCTCATTAAATTTTCTTTTTTCATAAAAAACATTCGCTCTCATAATAAAACAGAATGTTTGTTTTAATTAGTTTTTTTCCCCTTTTAGGTCTTTTGTTTCTTAAAAGAATTTGTCTCTTGAACCGATTTCTCCAGTTTAATATCTCTTTTTATTAAGAAAATGGAGTACATAAAATTCTCTCGTATAACAAAAAGGTTAATAAAATCTAATTTTTCATTCGAAAAAGTCCTTTTGATTTGAGATTTCTCAAGGGAATATTCTTTACATCGTAAGAAGATGAGTCAATAAAAAAACGAGATTGGAAAACATGAAAGAGGTTGTAATTTTAACGAGATCGTAAAAATGGAGAGGACAAAAACGTAATTTTTAATGAGCTTTTGATTAATGAAGAAAAATTTGTCTAGGACGAGTGAAAGGTTTTATTGGAAGAGAAGGGAAATAAAACGATCCGAAAGTTTAAATTAAAAACAACTACACAAAGACATTAATGAAAAACCAATTTGAAAATGTTTAACAATTAAAACAATTTATAAAGAAAGAAAAACACAGGTAGGTAGGTTCAAATAAAAAAAAAACAGTAGTTAAAAAGAATAAACGAGATAAAAAGGGATAAAACGAACTAAAAAGGGATAAAACGAACTAAAAAGGGATAAAACGAACTAAAAAGGGATAAAACGAACTAAAAAGGGATAAAACGAACTGAAAAGGGATAAAACGAAGTAAAAAGGGATACCTAAAACAAACTAAAAAGGGATAAAACATACGATATACAATTAAAAAAAGGGATAAAACGTATAAAAAAGGGATAAAACGAACTAAAAAGGGATAAAATGAACTAAAACGGGATAAAACGAAATAAAAAGGGATAAAATGAAATGAAAAGGGAAAAACAAAGTAAAAAGGGATAAAAATAAAGTTAAAAGCGATAAAACAAGGCAAATAAAACAAAATCCTTACATTCAAAAATTTTGTATGTTTGAAGAAAGTGTCATAGCTCCGTATTACCTGGAAATAAAAAATAAAACAATTATACAAAACAGTTATTTAAATAATTGATTTAAAAAATTGGATTATTATAATTATGTCGTCTATTTAGAAATTATATTCTAGACAGACTTTAAAAAAATTCGCACTCGCATAAAATTTTATACGATTATTATAAATTATTGAACAATAAAAGTTTATTTTCTAGATTTTAATTACGCCTCCGTAATAATTTTCACGGGTAATTATAAAGAGAGGGCATTTATAGCCTGGGACCGGTCTAGGAGCCGTTAATAGAGTATGAACAAATTACAATTTTTTTATTGATGGTTCACGATTTTTTTTTTCTCCTTTTCTTTTGAACGTCGCGTTGGTGTCTTGTAATCATTTCGAGATCCCCTTTTATGTATTCATATCATGGAGGAGTCGGGGTGATTGAGATTAAAGGCTTAGACGGTTAATAAGGTTGTGTGAAAGGAAAACGATTGGAATTGTGTAAAGACTTTAAAACTTCTTATCCAGGATTATCCATAATCGCTTTTTTTATAATTTTTTTTTCTTCTGGTTTTTATAATTATTTTAACCTTTTTCAGCTGTGTTTATAGTAAAAAAGGGGGTCAAAAATCTGACTTTTTTTTTCTACATATCTAGGTATATTTATTTATCTAATTTTTTGTTTTATTACATACTAATGTTAGGATAAATAAAAGCCAAAAACAGGAATAAAAACCTATTATGGCGCTAAAAAATAAAACAGGGATACAAAAAAATAAAAACGGATAAAAACCTGGCTAAAAACCATAAAACAGGGATAAAACCAAAAATGAGGAGAAAACCAGGATTTTATTCTAAGGGCAATTGATAATAAAATCAGAAACATTAGTAAAAATGAAAACTAAAAAAATCCACTAAAACTGGTGAAAACCAATCAAAACTGAAATTCAGGCCAAACGCCTTTAATAATTTAATTTATTCGAATAAATTTTTATTTAAACATTTTTTTTATATCAAAAGGAAAGTTTTCTTAGAGGAAAAAAAAAGGTTAAATTAAAAGTAAATAAAGAAGAGAAAACAGAGAAAAACGGTATGAATAATTTAAAGCTTTTTTTAAACCGCGTTTTTTCCCTTTTTTTTTATTTATAAGGAACTTTAAACAAACTTGTTAATTAACAAGCGTTGAAAATTTAAAACTAACCTATACGGCATAAATCTCGGAAAGAAGACGTCAATTTGTCGCAACTGGTTTACAAGTCGTTAGCCTTTCACGTTTTATTCGGAAGCGTTTCGTTTTAAATGAACGGGACGTAAGTTTTGTGGAACTCCTCGTCCTTTTAATTTAAAAGTTACGACAGCCCTTAAAACCAGTCCGTGGAGGAGAATCCTCGAATAGAAAACTAACGCTTCTTGTATTCTAACCAAACAAGAAAGGCAATTTGTCCACGCTAATACTGACAAACGACTTTCCTAATAAAAATAAGAATATTTCACGCTTTTTTTTTTTTTTTCTGTTTTTTCAAAAAAAAAAAAAAAACAATGTTGACCTAAATTTCAGTTTTGATTGGTGTTCACCAATTTTTTGGATTTTTCACGCATCAAATTTTACTTTTTTTTTATCCTTGTTTTTGGCTGTTATCCTGGTTTTTTGGCTTTCATCCTTGTTTTTGTACTTTTTCCTTGTTTTTGGCGTGTGTCCTAGTTTTTAGGTTTTAACTCTATTTAGAATTTTATCCCTACTTTGATTTTATTAACAGATTTTTGTGATAAGTGAGGGTTCATGAATAATTTTTTTTAATTATTATGCAATATGATTGGCTGGCGGAACGCTTGCAATCCCTGTAAATTAGAGTTATATTCCATTTTATCCCTGTTTATTGGTTTTTATCCCTGTTTTTAAGGTCATTCGCTTTTTTTTATCGCTTTTTATCCCTGTTTTTAGGTTTTTATCCCTTTTCATTGGTTTGTATCCTTTTTTTTTCTTTCTTTTATCGCTTTTTTGGCTTTTATTGTAGTTTTCCTTTTATCATTGTTTTTGGATTTATTATTAACTATTCATTTTTTTTTTTACTTTTATTTTATATATCTTTTATTCTCGTTTATTTGGCTTCAATCGTTAGTTTTTTTAATCCTTTTATCTTTGTTTTTGACTTTTATCCTTATTTTTGGGTTTTAACTCTATTTTGGTATTTTAATGTATTGTTTTTTATAGATTTATTTTTTTATTAATTAATTAATTTTTTGTCAGTTTAGGAGATATGATCACGATTATCACGAAACTAGTGAAACAAGGTACCAAATTAGAAATTCCTTATTTTCCTGTTTGTACATACTTGAGATCGTGGAAGTGAACTGAATAACGAGGGACCTGTTTTGTAATAGAACAATCAATACTCAATAGGTATCTCAGAATAGGTTAAAAGATTATCGTAAATCCTTCTTTTTATCATCCATGATCTCGGGCAACATGTGTCGGATAGGTCTGGGTTGACTCACTTTTCATAATCGATATCTCCCCCTCTTAGTAATTAATAGCGAAAAAAAATGTTATAGCGACTTTTTTTTATATTCTTTTATAACGATGATGTATCGCCTGAAACGCTGACTACGACTAACAAGATCGACCCTTTAGATTCTTCGAGAAAACAACCTTTAGGGTTCTAATCAATTTGATATTCTTTTAACAGTAAATAACGGTTTGCAGGTTTTTTTTTGTTTCCCTCTTTTCTCAAGTTAACAAGCTCCTTGGAGTCACGACAAAAACCATTTCGAAGAGATATATAGGCTACGATTCGTTTTCTAGATAGTCGGAAACAAACAGGTGTAACACCTGTACGACTAATGATACTTCGGGACAGATCCTTCCAAGATCTACGTTAATTTAGGGGAGGGCGTTAAAAATTTTCCCCAGGGTCCTAAATCATGCCCTTTTGAACAAAAAAGGTTTCTATTGTCCGCATAGGGTAGGCCCTCATCCCTGAAAATTCCCTTTTTCTAAGCCCCCGCCGCTGACAGGCGAGGAATTAGAAAATTATGCCCGAGTCGTTTCAACACCCGAGCCTTTTTTTTGAGGGACGTTTTTAAAATAAAAATCTGAAAAGTTTCAGATGGGAAAAACCCTAGAGGGTAGGCGAGATCGATAACTGTGCGTGCCTAAGTCGATCAAGCTATTAATTCCACGTCCGTTGCAGACAACGAGTGACTACATTGCACAGAATAGTGAAGTTAAACGCTTGCTGAATATAAAAATCATGAAAATTCCCTCTTTTTTGCAAACTTAGAGCTAAAAGCAAGATAGAAAGTCGGATTTTTATAGGTTTTCCTTCATGTTTTGGACGTTTTAAGACAAAATAATTAGAACTGAGGAATGACATGCGGATTTTAAACGTCTGCGACAAAAGAATGAGATGAAACGATTCAAATGTTCGACGAAAGATTTTGGGTTTTAACTCTATTTAGAGTTTTTATCTCTGTTTTTGGCTTTCATAATTTTTTTCGCTTTTATCCTTGTTTTTGGCTTTTATCCTTGTTTTTGGCGTTAATCTTTGTTTTTGGCTTTTATCCTTGTTTTTGGCGTTAATCTTTGTTTTTGGCTTTTATCCTTGTTTTTGGCGTTAATCTTTGTTTTTGGCTTTTATCCTTGTATTTGGCTTTAACCTTTGGTTTTTGGCTTTCATCCTTGTTTTTGGCGTTAATCTTTGTTTTTGGCTTTTATCCTTGTTTTTGGCGTTAATCTTTGTTTTTGGCTTTTATCCTTGTTTCTGGCTTTAATCTTTGGTTTTATGCTTTTATCCTTGTTTTTGGCTTTTATCAAAGTTTTTGGCTTTTATCCTTATTTTTGGCTTTACCCAGGTTTTTAGCTTTTATACAGGTTTTGGCTTTCATCGTGGTTTTTGGCATTTATCCTAATTTTTGGCTTTACTCAGGTTTTTGCTATTACCCATGTTCTAGATTTTGTTCTTGTTTTTGGCATTTATCCTTATTTTTGGATTTACCCAGGTTTTTGGCTTTTATCCGGTCTTTGGCATTTACCATTGTTTTTGGCTTTTACCCTGGATTTTTTTTTTTTTTGCTTATAGGTAGATTTTTATCATTGTTTTGGCTTTTATCCTTGGTTTTTGCTTTTATATGTGTTTTTGGTTTTTATCCTTGTTTTTTTTTCTTTGTTTTTGTTGTTTTATCCTTGTTTTTGGCGTTAATCTTTGTTTTTGGCTTTCATCTTTATTTTTGGCTTTAACCTTTGGTTTTTGGCTTTTATCCTTGTTTTTGAATTTATCAAAGTTTTTAGATTTAATCCTTATTTTTGGCTTTACCCAGGTTTTTAGCTTTTATACAGGTTTTGGCTTTTATCATAGTTTTTGGCTTTTATCCTTATTTTTGGCTTTACTCGGGTTTTTTGCTATTATCCATGTTTTAGCTTTTGTTCTTGTTTTTGGCATTTGTCCTTATTTTTGGATTTACCAAGGTTTTTGGCTTTTATCCGGTTTTTGGCATTTACCATTGTTTTTGGCTTTTATCCTTGTTGTTGGCTTTAATCTTTGGTTTTTGCCTTTTATCCTTGTTTTTGGCTTTTATCAAAGTTTTTGGATTTTATCCTTATTTTTGGCTTTACCCAGGTTTTTAGCTTTTATACAGGTTTTGGCTTTTATCATAGTTTTTGGCATTTATCCTTATTTTTGGATTTACCCAGGTTTTTGGCTTTTATCCAGTTTTTGGCATTTACCATTGTTTTTGGCTTTTACTCTTGGTTTTGGTTCCTATCCTTGTTTTTGGCTTTACCCTTGATTTTCTTTTTCTTTTCTTTAACCCTTGTTGTTGTGCTTTTTTCTTTATTTTTGGCTTTCATCATTGTTTTTGGCTTCTATCATTGGTTTTTTTGTTTTTATTATCTTTGTTTTTGGTTTTTATCCTTGTTTTTGGCTTTTATCCCTGTTTTTGGTTCTTAACTCTATTTTGGGGGTTTTATCCCTGTTGCTTGCTGAATATAGAAATCTTGAAAATTTCCTCTTTTTTGCAACTTTTGAGCTAAAAAAAAAGATAGGAATTGGGATTTTTATAGGTTATCGTTCATGTTTTGGACGTTTTAAGACAAAAGAATCAGGACTGAGGAATGACATGCGGATTTTAAACGTCTGCAACAAAAGAATGAGAGGGAAAAATTGAAAAGTTCGACATAAAAAGGTTTGAAAAATGAAAAGAGAGGGGGGGGGTTGACAAGTTATTAATCGGAGCGATCAATCACCGGATGAAACTGGACAAAAGGTCTCCCTATAAATTCCGAAAGGGAAAACTTCACTATTGCATTAGGTAGGGCGTATGGGCCTGCCCCTTAAGGGCCCATTATCGTTATAAATCTCCGATTGCGTGAAACAAGTAATGGAGGAGAGTCGAAATAGAATTTTCACCGACACCTTTTTGCCCGGAAAGTGCTCGAGGCTCTTTTATGGGATCTCCTAAGCTCTACTTCTTCCTTAGAACGTGAGAAACACCTTAAGAGCAAAAAGAAAAGGGGGAGGGAGGACAAAAAAAAAGAAAACAAAATGCCCTTTTTATAAATAAAAAGAGAGGCTAAAATAAGGAACGTATAGATTTCTCTATGGAGAGCAGATGTCGCTAATCGCCTACCACTCAACCTCTTTCATCCATCATCACCCCCCACGGCACCAATTAATAGTCGACCCTCAATCCGGTTTAATACACCGATGGCAATTCCCCTATCGATCCCACCTTCCCAATGAATTCAACTTTAAATCTGTAACACTTCTGATTATCACCAAACTTCACTTTTCAATTTCTACATTTTTAAAAGACGAAAAAAAGAGGAATATTAATTAAGCTTATACACATCAATTAGTGGGGCAAAAACCTAAAAACAGCGATAAAAAAAGGAAAAAGTAAGTACCTAAAGGAAAAAAAAATTTAAAAAAAAAAGGATAAAAACCTAAAAACAGGATAAAAAAAAGGAAATGACCCTAAAAAGAGGGATAAAAAGAAAAATAAACCCAAAAACGGGGATAAAATGGATAAAAAGAAGGGAACAACCCTAAAAACAGGGATAAAAACCAATAAAAAAAGGGATAAAAACCTAAAAACAGGGATAAAAAGCCATATAAGAAGGGAATGACCCTAAAAACAGGGATAAAAAACCACTAAAAAAGGGATGAAAACCTAAAAACAGGGATAAAAAGCGATAAAAAAAGGAATGGCCCTTAAAAACAAGGATAAAAACCAATAAAAAAAGGAAAACAAACCCAAAAACGGGGATAAAAAGAAGGGAATGGCCATTTAAAATCGACTATCGAGAATCAATTAACGATCAACATGTAGGGGTGGGGGTAAATTTAAAAAAGGCTATAAAACGTTATAAAGAGGATGAAGTTATTCAAAAATAATATGTAACAGGGATAAAAACCAATTATATAGGGAAAAATATAAGTTTAGTACTTGTTTGATAAGTAGAGGTGTGTAGTCCTCGATTTTTTTCTCTTTTTACAATATTAGAAAAATTAGCTGTTTTTTCACCCCCCCCCCTCGTATGTACAAAATCGAATAGAGCCTGATCCAATTATAACCGCGCGTTGGAATCCAATTAAAAAGTTTGTCAATTTACCCCTCCAAAAGTGCCAAGATATGGCTCGTTTTTTTTCCCAAACCCCAACATTTTGTCCCTTATTTATCGTAAATAAAGTCCTCCTTCGATTACAACAAAACTTTCCTTTTCTCGGCCAATGTTTAAAAAAAAATCGTGAATAAAAGAAGAGGGGATAAAGTTTAAATGAAAAAATCGAGAGGCCTGACAACTCTACTTTTCCGTCTTTTTCGATATCGGGGAACTTTGAGAAAAGGTGTAATTAAAATTCATCAGTGACCCTCCGATCAGGCTTTTCCCCATTCATCCCCCATCCCTTTAATGCGGTCCTGAATATTGCAAAGCTTCCCTTTAATTTATTCATATAAGCCTTTTTTTTAACGTCTTCCTACTTTTTACTGAACAATTTTTTTTTACGTTTCTACTTATTAGGCCCATTTTTAGGCTTATAAATCCAAGATGCGAAAAAATACGTTTTTGACCGTTAGGACGGGTAGTTCGCCCTTGTGATTCTCAAGCACATAATTTTCCATACGATTTTTCCCTTCCCTATGCTTTTCTCGAGTGGATCCTTTTTTTGACCTGCTTTCATAGTCCGGGATAATCCTCGAAATCCCCTTCCTTTACGCCTCGTTTCACAGCAATAATGGCCGTAACTACGTCCAAAAAAACGCTGACGTAGATTTGGAAATTTTTTTATTGTTACTAATCAATGGAAGAATATGTTGAACGGTAGGAGGATAAATAAGGTTTGACAGGTTGGGAAGATGTCTGGGAGGGCGAGAAGGGCTGTATTTTAGGAGAAGGCCTCCCCTGACAATCAGCCTACGATAATGAGCTCCTCGTAAATATGTCCAGGAAAGAGTGTTACACGGCTCGTTCCTCTTTTTCGCCCCTACCCATTTAGAAATCGAATTCTTCAAATTTCGGAGTTCCGAACATTTTATAGAACAAAAACATAAGTAGACATAAGAAAAAAAAATAATAAAAAATAAAATAAAAGCCGGATAAAATGCAAAAAACCGGAATAAATACTACAAAACAGAGAAAAAATCCAAAAAACAGGGATAAAAAAATCGCTTAAAAATTGATTAAAAAACAAAAACAAAACAAGGAAATAAATCGCTAAAAACAATTTATAAAAATGGGGATAAAAACAACAAAACTGGGGAAAAAATCCAAAAAACAGGGATAAAATCAAAAAATTTATTAAAAAAAAAAAAAAATAAATAAACAGGGAAAAATGAAAGAAACTGGGATAATGAAAAAAACTCGCTAGATATTTAATAAATAAATACCTAAAAATAAGTAATTAAATAAATAAAAAGTAAAAACTCAATAAAAAGGAAAAAAAAATCAATAAAACTGGGATAAACAAAAAACCACTAAAAAATAAAAAAATAAAAAACTTAATAAAAACAACAAAAAAAGGGTAAAAATCTGAAAAACTCGCTTGCAAAAAAAAATAATATAAAAATAAATAAAATAAAAAATTGGATAAAAACAACAAAACAGGGTACATATCCGAAAAAATCGCTTAAAAGGATACAAACCAATAAAAAGGGATAAAACCTAAAAACAGTGATAAAAAGAAGGGAATGACCATAAAACAGGGATAAAAACCAATAAAAAAAGGGATAAAAACCTAAAAACAGTGATAAAAAGCGATAAAAAGAAGGGAATGACCGTAAAACAGGGATAAAAAATCACTAAAAAAGGGATAAAAACCTAAAAACAGGGATAAAAAGCGATAAAAAGAAGGGACTGGCCCTTAAAACAGGGATAAAAACCAATAAAAAAAGGGATAAAAACCTAAAAACAGTGATAAAAAGCGATAAAAAGAAGGGAATGACCGTAAAACAGGGATAAAAAATCACTAAAAAAGGGATAAAAACCTAAAAACAGGGATAAAAAGCGATAAAAAGAAGGGACTGGCCCTTAAAACAGGGATAAAAACCAATAAAAAAAGGGATAAAAACCTAAAAACAGTGATAAAAAGCGATAAAAAGAAGGGAATGACCGTAAAACAGGGATAAAAAATCACTAAAAAAGGGATAAAAACCTAAAAACAGGGATAAAAAGCGATAAAAAGAAGGGAATGGCCCTTAAAACAGGGGTAAAAACCAATAAAAAAAGGGATAAAAACCTAAAAACAGGGATAAAAAGCGATAAAAAAAAGGCAATGACCCTTAAAACAGGGATAAAAACCAATAAAAAAAAAGGAAAACAAACCCAAAAACGGGGATAAAAAGAGATAAAAAGAATGGAATGGCCATTTAAAATCGACTATCGAGAATCAATTAACGATCAACATGTAGGGGTGGGGGTAAATTTAAAAAAGGCTATAAAACAGGGTACATATCCGAAAAACTCGCTTAAAAAATAATAATAATAATAATAATAATAATAATAATAAAATAAAATAAAATAAAATAAAAACTTGGATAAAAACAGCAAAGCAGGGTAATAATCCGAAAAACTCTCTTGCAAAAAAAAGAAAATCTACCTAAAAAATCCGCTAAAATAATAATAATAAAATAAAATAAAATAATTGGATAAAAACAACAAAACAGGATAAAACTCTCTTAGGACAATTGATAAAAAGAAAAGTTAAAAAGTCTACCTACCTAAAATGAAATAAAATAAATATATAAATTAACATGAATTGGAAAATCCTTTATTGTTGTGATCCCCAGAACGCCCTGATCACAAATATAAAGGTCTCAAAGCCCGGATCCTCCGTCGCACCGACCACAATAGCTTCATTTCCTTTGGAAATCAGCTAAAAACTACATTATAAAAGCAATAAACTACAAAGAAATCTGGGATTTCGATAATTTTTCTTTGATTAAGCATAGATAGGATCCTTTTTGATTATACTCGTAAATTTGAAGCTTTTCATATTAAAAAGATAATGAGGAGCCTATATCGGTAATAGCATTGGCTTTAGCATTAATTATAGATACCTAAGCCGGATCAGGTTTCGCATAAACCGCATCCCATTTCCTCCTTTTGTCTAAAGCCCACATAAGGGGATATAAGGGCTGAAAAAAGGGGACTCGCTTTCCCATTCAGTAATCCATCCTGTTTTTCTCGTGTTTGCCCAGGGGACGGCCCGTTGAAAAGGAGCCCTCTGCGGGGCGAAAAGTCTCCATTGTTCTAAGGCAATTAGCGAGTCGGGAGGACGGGGCCGAACCCGGGGATAAAAGGGAGTTCCGGAGAGCAACCCTAATTACCTCTCAAGCCCGGAACTGACAATTTAAATACATAATGGAGTTCTTTGTGGCCTGAGGGCATACCCCCTTTCTATCTCTAATATTCATCTACATACACACTCCCCCCTCCTTTTTTTTAATATCTCCAGACACTCCAAAACCTCAAAGGTTTTCCCCTTACAATTTTTTCAATTTTTCAAAGGCTCCATTCGTCTCGGATTTAAATAAGCAATAAAATATTTTTAAAAGGTGCCATCTGCTCGTTTCTCACGGCTCACAATGGGTTTTAGTGTCTTTTTTTCAAAGGTTCGCGTGTCCTGGAATCCCTTCTGGTTCTCAGAGGTTTGAAAATCGTGCAACCTTCTTTCAATGGCAAAATATTTCGATGAGGAGTCGTTTCCTGATAAAGTTTTTTGAGCATATAAATTGTATCAATTTTTAATTAATGTGTGAACATGAGTTTTTGTAGGGGTCGCAAGTTGTGCAAACATTGTTTTTGAATGGCACTTTGTTTTTGTACGGCTTTGTTCCCTCGGTGTCTCCTCCTCTCTTTCACTTCTAGTTGGTATTAGTAACTACGTGCTTTGAATCCCCCCCAGCCTCTCACTTTCAACCGAAAAGCGTATTATTATTCAAGATGTCCCCGGTAGTGGAAATCAGACGGTAGGCAAGGCAACCCCTCGAAAAAGCTTTCTCATTTTATTTGCGCTATAAATATTCAATCGGAGGTGGGAGGGGGGTCTAATTAAAAAAATAAAAAAGTTGGGTCAATAGGGTGTCTACTTGGAAAGAAAAAAGCTTTTGTTTCCTTAATAGCTCGAAGGCTTTGAAAAAGACTACCCCCTTGGATTACCTCTACTTCATTTGATCCGAGAAACGCCTGCTCAGGAATAAATCATCGGAAATCCTTTTCCATAAAGGTTTTCACGCAAACTTTGATTTTATTCACAGAATTTTGTGATAAGTGAGGGTCAAACACATTAATGCATCATTTTTTCAATTATTATGCAATATGCTTGGCTGGCAGAACGCTTGCAATCTTTGTAAATTAGAGTTATATTCCATTTTATCCCTGTTTATTGGTTTTTATCCCTGTTATTAGGGTCATTCCCTTCTTTTTATCGCTTTTTATCCCTGTTTTTAGGTTTTTATCCCTTTTTTATTGGTTTTCATCCCTAGGGTCATTCCCCTTCTTTTTATCGCTTTTTATCCCTGTTTTTAGGTTTTTATCCCTGTTTTTAGGTTTTTATCCCTTTTTTATTGGTTTTTATCCCTGTTTTTAGGGCCATTCCCTTCTTTTTATCTCTTTTTGCCCCGTTTTTAGGTTTTTATCCATTTTTTATTGGTTTTTATCTCTGTTTTGGTACTTTACTTAGGGCCTAACCTGCGAATCTCGCAAACCGTTCATCCAATCGCTTTCAAACTTATTAGTAATGTTATGGGGGTGGCTAAGTAAGAATTAAAGTTGGTTTGGATCAGCTGGGTGCAATAGAGTTGAATTTTGGTAAAAAGAAAATTTTTGAATTTTTACCGGGAAACAGTTGATTTTTGAATTTTTACGGGGAAACAGTTGATTTTTTTCTTCTTCGAATTATAGAAAGTTCTAGATCTAACCATCTGAAAGAAATCTACCTCTTTAGTCCTGCTGCCGCGGGACTCATTTTTTATTGGTTTTTATCCCTGTTTTTAGGACCATTTCCTTCTTTTTATCGCTTTTTATCCCTGTTTTTAGGTTTTTATCCCTTTTTTATCGCTTTTTATCCCTGTTTTTAGGTTCTTATCCCTTTTTATCCTATTTATCCCTTTTTTTAAAGGTTTTTATCCCTTTTTATCCCTGTTTTTAGGGTCATTCCCTTTTTTTATCGCTTTTTATCCCTGTTTTTTGGTTTTTATCCCCGTTTTTTAGGTTTTATTCCCTTATTTTAATACTTATACCCCTGTTTTTATCGTTTTATACCTTGTATTTGAGTTCGATTTTTGATTTTTTTTTATCAGTTTTGAGTTTTTATTTAATTTTATCCTTATATATACTTATAATATATACTAATATATATTTATATATTAGTATATATTATATACTATATATACTTATATATACTATATATACTATATATACTTATATATACTATATATACTTATATATATACTATAAATACTTATCTTTTATTCGTAATATTGACAGTGTTGGAGTCTGAAAATGTACCATTTTGACTGGGTGGGACGTTTTTTCATCATGTTATTGAAGATGCAATATACCTTTGTGCACGCCTAAAAGCTTTACCAGTCCGGTTTTTCTCCCCTTCTGTATTTCTTGTATCTAATCTAGCGTGCTTTTCTCCGCCCGTTCCCTCCTCTTTTTATGCTTAAGGCGCACCTTGGATTTCCAATTCAGATCTTCAGGTAGACGTTTTATTTTATCCAATTCCGCATAAGGGGAACGCGTCTAGCGAGGACGAAATTTCAAACGTGGCTCATTTTGAGGTCCAGTTCCGATTAAATTCGTGCGATAATCGCGAAAAGTCGTTCGGAGTTGAGAAAGAAGTTTACCCCGTAGCGGATTTATTAGATCAGGTGCTCCGTGAGAAGTCAAAGGTCGTTGGAAAGTTTTTAACGGGCAAGATTTTTTTTCTCTCTCTTTTTTTATTTTCTATCTCAAAACGTTTGCTCAATCCACAAAATGACTACACACGTTTAAAAATGTCAAGCGAAATCACTTTTTTTCCCTTTTAATTTACACTCCGACGTAAACTTTTTATAAAATAGTCGGGAGTTGACCTCTTCCGATCTCACGATAAGGAATTCCTTGAGAAATCGACGTTTAAACTTTTACATTTTGCGAAATTTATAAAAATATTTTTATATTTTATGAATGAATCTGGATCAATTAAAAATTATCTAAAAACATTTTTATCTTATCAACTAGTAGACTTGTTTTACTATATAATTAGAGATTTCCGCAATATTTTATATATAGAAAAAAGAAAAAGTTTGGTTTTTTAGGGCTAAAACAATTGAAAGCACTTACGAAAAGCGTCCGAAAACGTCTCGGAGCACTTAAGTCGACCAATTACGCAAACTGACAGACGAGAGTTTTCGGTAAATGGGGAGGTCCCAATTTGGCCGCAGATGCTCTGGGAAAGAGGAGAAGAGGGAAAACCACGTGTTTACGACTCTAATTGGCACGTGGCACCTTTTTTTTTGTTGCTACGTATGCGTAATAAGGTAAGTCTCGAGGTGTGAAGTCCGAAGGCGACAGGAAATACAAATATATCACACTTCAAAACGAAAATTCGCCTATTTTTTCCATTTTTCTTTCCCTCCTCTCATTAACGATGACAGCGCCTATAAATTATTTTGGACGTTTATTACCCAAAATCAAAGAATTTTCTCTTTTTGATCATTTTTGGCGAATTTGGAACAAATCCAAGATCCCTTAAAAAAACTTAAAAAACCGATTATCTGCCACACTTTTGACCTGACGAAAAAAAGTATCCAAGTAAACCCCTTTTAGATTTTAGCAAAAAAACGATTGGAATCGATAACTTTTGGATCCGACATACAGGGTGCCCTAGAACGACCCTAACTTCGTTATTTTAAATACAAACATAGTATATTAACGATGGAAACTGATTAAACACTTAATTTGCAGTATTTTTTACTTAAACCATTTTTTTGATAGGACCAAAGGTTACGAATTGCTGGTCCATTTAAGATGCCAGGATATTCGTAACTCAAGAACGTTTGGTCCTATCAAAAAAGTGTTTTAAGTAAAAGTTACAGGAAATCAAGTTTAGAATTGGATTTTTTGGTCAAAACATAGGGTTCGTATTTAAAATAACGAAGTTAGGGTCGTTCTAGAGCACATTGTATGTCGAATCCAAAAGTTATTGATTACAATCGATTCCTTGCTAAAATCCAAGGGGGGTTTAATTCGATACTTTTTTTCGTCAGGTCAAAATTGTGGCAGATAAATTGAGCTAAATGTCGAAATCTTTACATTTTTGTGGTGAAAGACACGATGTTTTTTTTATACGTTATACTATGTTAAACACTATAAATCTTGTAACGGGAAGGACAGAAAACAAGGGCATGATTGATAAGTCTTATGTCTCGTGTGGGAAGAAGGAAATGTTTCAACGGGTGAAAAACTCGGGAGAAATAGAGACACGTTAAAAAATGTTCGTAAAAAAGCGTTTTTCGAAATAAATTAGTCTTCTGATATCGGGACAAATGTCGCCGATCGAGGCGTAATTGGAATTCTTTAACCGTACTTTTCCGCAATTTCTCGATATGGCGATACAATAGCGCCGCCAGAACACGTTTACAAAGGGAAAAAAAGACGCCATTTTGAAAATTCATGTGACGGTCACTTTCTCTAGTCCAGTCAATCTAAGCCGAGAGTCGTTTTTTAAAGATAATTAAATTCTCTACAACTTTTATTAAGTACACTTTTTTGATTAAATGACGTCTTCTGTCCTTTAGAGGTCAAAATAAAAACCTCGGTTTTTTTGCGACCTCGTAGCTCAGAAACGTTTGGTCCTACGAAAAAATCATATTTAGTCAAAATTATAGCAAATTTTATTATCTTTAATTTTGTACAAAATATTATTTTGCCTAAGACTAACGGTTTTCGAGATATTTCAGAAAAAACGAAAAAAATCACCTAAAAAAACGCTCAAGACACTGTTTCCTACGGATAGGGGACTTTTTTTTGGTTAATCAGGGGACCTACCCCTACAAATTTCCGTATATAAACAAAATACCTTATTTTTCTAACCCCCAGACTGGACTATCTCACCCTATTCCGAAAAATAAAGAGGGTAGTACAATTTATGATGCCGGACATTGACAATTACATCGACCAATTTAGATGCCCACATCTTTTAAACTAAAAAAGACTCAGGTTTCAGGGTATATTTTTCATTCAGAAATATTTTCCGTTCATCTTTATCGCCGTACATTCATAACCCTTATTAATAGAAATGAATAATTGGCAGCATCTGTTTGAAAACAAAACCCCCGAAAAGTTTTATTTTTGGGTTGTCCAGTAGAAAAGGCGTAGATTAAGATTTAAAGGATGACGAATAGCTTAGCTCCGCGAGAAGTCATCAACCGTTTTAAAAGCGTGTATGTGTAATTTACGCCTTTTGATTTATAAGACGACTGACATTTCCGAAGAATCCTCGTTATTTCGAAATTATAAAGACTTTATAGTGGAAAGATCGAAGGGTATTCCGTTACGAGAGGATTTCGTGTTTTTGAGAAGCGTGTGAAAGCCATGTTGGTTTTTAGTCCGTCGAGGCTCACATTGGACTTTTTTTAAGTAACAAATAATTTTTCAATTTTATTTTTTAGAAAGATTGTGCATCTTTTAGGGCTACACAAATTTGACCCTTTTTCGAGGAGGACTTTGACCCTTTTTCGAGCACTTTGACTCTTTATCGAAGAGTTTGACTATTTTTCGAGGACATTGACCCTTTTTCGAGGAGGACTTTCACCCCTTTTTGAGGAGGATATAGACCCTTTTTCGAGGAGGACTTTGACCCTCTTTCGAGGAGGACTTTGACCCTTTTTTTGAGGAGGACTTTGACCCTTTTTAGAGGAGGAAATAGCCCCTTTTTCGAGGAAGACTATCACCCTTTTTCGAGGAGGACTTTGACCCATTTTCGAAGGAGGACTTTGACCTTTTTTCGAGGAGGACATAGATCCTTTTTCAAGGAGGAGTTTGACCCTTTTTCGAGGAGGCGATAGACCCTTTTTCAAGGAGGGCTTTGACCCTTTTTCGAGCACTTTGACTCTTTATCGAGGAGTTTGACTATTTTTCGAGGTGTTAGACTATTTTTCGGGGACTTTGACCCTTTTTTGAGAAGGACATTGACCCTTTTTCGAGGAGGACTTTGACCATTTTTCGAAGAGGACTTTGACTCATTTTCGAGCACTTTGACTCTTTATCGAAGAGTTTGACTATTTTTCATGTACATTGACCCTTTTTCAAGGAGGGCTTTCACCCCTTTTTGAGGAGGATATAGACCCTTTTTCGAGGAGGACTTTGACCCTCTTTCGAGGAGGACTTTGACCCTTTTTCGAGGAGGAAATAGCCCATTTTTCGAGGAAGACTATCACCCTTTTTCGAGGAGGACTTTCACTCCTTTTCGAAGAGGACTTTGACCCTTTTTCGAGGAGGACTTTGACCCTTTTTTGAGGACGACTTTGACCCTTTTTCGAGGAGGATAACGACCCTTTTTCGAGGAGGGCATGGACACTTTTTCGAGGAGGACTTTGACCCTTTTTCAAGTTCGTACTTTGACTCTTTATCGAGGAGTTTGACTATTTTTCGAGTACTTTGACCATTTTTCTTTAAAACAGTTAAATTTGAATCCTAGAAATCCACTACAAGTCCCTTTTTTTAGACGAAAACGTCATTTCTTTAACCTAAAACCCGTATGTATAGCGAGTTTTAAGCTTCGTTAATTCAAGGGCTTAAAAAAAATATAAAACTTTTTTTTTCTAAACAACAAAGAGGATAACGTTGAGGGCAGTAGGACTAGAAGACCTTTTGAAAGAGGGTTGAAAAAAAGGGTTTGTAGAGAGGAAAAAAAAAGTGGAGCTAAAAAATTCAGTAGAAGGCAGAGCCATTGTGCACAAGGGATCTCTTTTTTCTTTCCCTACTACCTACACATCTAACACTTCCTCATTTAAGATAGGAGATCTGTTTTAAAAAGATAAAAATCTAAAGTTGTTTTTGTGGGGAAATTCTATTTTTCGTCTTGAAAAAGAGGCCCTCATCGAATTAAAACTGCCCCTATGGAACTTTTTGGAAAAATGCCACTTCATTGTGCGATGAAAAGGGGCAGTGGTCACTTTTTTTGAGTTCTGCATTTATGAATCGACTAAATAATTGTATCAGGGCATATTATCAAGCAATGTAGGCCATGGTTTTTCATAAAATTGGAGTTTTTACCCATAAAGGGGCTTCAAAAAGACAATTTCTTTAGGAAAACCATTACATTTGTGAAAGAATATCTTTTATAATTAGGTTACGACTTAAAACTCTCATTTTCTGTGCCTAGGACCCTTTAATTTAAATGGAAAATCAAGTTTTGGAGTTATCCTTTATTGTTTTTTCCCCTATTTAATGGTTTTTATCCTAGTTTATTTGGTTTTTATCCCTGTTTTTAGGTTTATTTCCCTGTTTAATGATTTTTATCCCTGTTTTTGGTTTTATTTCCCTGTTTAATGATTTTTATCCCTGTTTTTGGGTTTATTTCCCTGTTTATTGATTTTTATCGCCGTTTTTGGGTTTATTTCCCTGTTTATTGGTTTTTATCCCTTTTTGTGGGTTTATTTCCCTGTTTTTGAGTTTATTTCCCTGTGGTTTTTATCTGTTTGGGTTTATTTCCCTGTTTATTGGTTTTTATCCCTGTTTGTGGGTTTATTTCCCTGTTTATTGGTTTCTATACCTGTTTTTAGGTTTATTTACCTGTTTCTTGGTTTTTATCCCTGTTTTTGGGTTTATTTCCCTGTTTATTGGTTTTTATCCCTTTTTGTGGGTTTATTTCCCTGTTTATTGTTTTATTTTCCTGTTTATTGGTTTTTATCCCTGTTTGTGGGTTTATTTCCCTGTTTATTGGTTTCTATACCTGTTTTTAGGTTTATTTACCTGTTTCTTGGTTTTTATCCCTGTTTTTGGGTTTATTTCCCTGTTTATTGGTTTTTATCCCTGTTTTTGGGTTTATTTCCCTGTTTATTCGTTTTATCCCTGTTTTCGGGTTTATTTCCCTGTTTATTGGTTTTATCCCTTTTTGTGGGTTTATTTCCCTGTTTATTGTTTTATTTAACTGTTTATTGGTTTTTATCCCTGTTTTTGGGTTTATTTCCCTGTTTAATGATTTTTATCCCTGTTTTTGGGTTTATTTCCCTGTTTATTGATTTTTATCGCCGTTTTTGGGTTTATTTCCCTGTTTATTGGTTTTTATCCCTGTTTTTGGGTTTATTTCCCTGTTTATTCGTTTTATCCCTGTTTTCGGGTTTATTTCCCTGTTTATTCGTTTTTATCCCTTTTTGTGGGTTTATTTCCCTGTTTATTGTTTTATTTCCCTGTTTATTGGTTTTTATCCCTGTTTGTGGGTTTATTTCCCTGTTTATTGGTTTCTATACCTGTTTTTAGGTTATGTCCTAGTTTGTTGGTTTTTATCCCTGCTTATTGGTTTTTTCCCTGTTAGCGAATTTTTGTTTGTATTTTGTCAAATATCCCTAAATCTTGCTTATTTTAGCGGATTTCCGAAGAAAAGCAAGCTATTGGGGCCGGCCTCAAGGAGTGTTTCGGCTTTTTTACTCATATGCTTGGGCTCGGGTAAGTTTTGCAAGATACCTGCATCCCAAATATGCCAAAATAATAATAATAATAAAAAAATGTTTGAAAAAAATTCTTTTGCGTAATACAAGTAGGAGTCCCTTAATTGAATTTCGCGGTCGTTCCGGCCTATGGTTGATTAACCCCGAAGAGCCTCACGCGTCGTGCCTTTCGGGGGAAGTAATCGACACGAAGATGGGGAATTTTTTTTTTATGCAACCACGAAAAAAAAAATCTAGAGGGGTTCGTGACACACCCATCCATTGGAAACCGTCCAAAAATTGCGTAAACATTTTTTTTTTTTATTAATTAAGAAGCCTTAAAGAACCGTTTTAATTCAATAAAAAGACTCTAAATTAAGTGTTTTCAGACTCCCTCGGTTATAATATCGTCTTTAAGAGTAATTACGATTGTAAGGGAAGGCACATCTGGGAAAAGATCCGCGCGTTTTTCCCTTCCCCTCCCTAAAGAACCATAAAATTTCATTTTCCGACTCGAGTCGTTTATCTTTATTTCCTGTGATTACACAGCCCTTATGGTTTTTCGTAAGGAAAAGTTTTTGCTTTTGTTCTCCCTGCTCGCCGTCTCCCACCCCACTTTTCCAAAGGGGAGGGGGGTGCTCTGGGAACTATAATTCAAGACCACGGTTGGCATAAAGGGCCTCTACATTATACCGCAAGCCGACCACCCCTCGCCCTTTTCCCTAAACCCCCTCATCTAACGAGTTTGAATTATAGACCAGAAAAACAACGATTTTTTTACCGTGAGTTTTCCCACAGGTTAACGATTTTAGAACGAATATCCTAAGGTATATTTACCCAAACTGGGCTATAAAATCTAATTAACATGGATAGGTAAACTCGAATAAAATTTCTCACAAAAATGATTATCAAAATCGATTTAAATAAAGGTATAAAACGATAAAAACAGGGGTATAAGTATTAAAATGAGGGAATAAAACCTAAAAAACGGGGATAAAAACCAAAAAAACAGGGATAAAAACCAAAAAACAGGGATAAAAACCAATAAATAGGGATAAAATCGAAAAGAAAGTCAATAATTATTAAAAAGGGGTATAAAACGTTATAAAGAGGATAAACTTATTCTAAAAATGGAATAAAACCAAATATGTAACAGGGATAAAAACCAATAATAAAGGGAAAAATACAATTTTTTATTACTGTACCTAAGGGGGATTCTCCCATCAGAATTGTTTGTTTTTCATTCCAGAGATCGCAGGACTATCACCCCCAAAACTAGTTTCCTCGTTTTGGGCACTAAAAATGGTCGGAAATTTTTTTTTGAAAAGCGCGTTTTCATTCTTTTGGAAAACTACGTGCTGTTTAGAGAGCAGTTTTTCCGAAAAAAAATTTTCTCGGAAAAATAAAAATGCAAATATCCACCAAAACTTTATTTTTGAAAAAACAGGTAGTCATCTTGTAGGTTTTAACGAGCTGATTCCAAATATGCTAATATTAAGACGATCGGATGGATAGATTCGTCGGTAAGAGATTTTTAAGGCTTTGGTGCTGCGGGGTTCCGGGGAGTTAAATGAGGGGGGAAGAAAAGATCCCTTTGCCAAGGTCAAACCGCGCTCTAACGGCTGTTTCCTGAGACCAAATTTTGCAAATCTTTAACGGATTTTATAGAAAATTTTATGAGCTTTCATTTTGTACTGAGTAGTAAAGTTGCTTAAATCAATAGTTTTTGAGATATAATCAAAAAAACCTCAAAAAGTGCCAAAATTTTGACTTTTTTTTGCAGTTTTCACAAGGTTCCGGGCAAAAAAAAAAATTCTTCCCTCAGCCCTTTCCATGACGTTACAGCCAGTAGGTACATTCCTAAATATGGACTCCACAAGCTCTCCACTTTTGATTCTCATCCTTTTAAGCATAAAAAGGCGACTTATCACTCCAAAAAGGCCTCATGAACCATATAATTCTCCTTGTTTACCCTATAATCTATTCAGACTCAAGAGAATCGTGACCGTAATGATTAGTGTGTTTTAATTACCGCACTAAACAAGCTCTAAAACATTAACTAAAACGCCCTCAGGGATTTAAATCAATTTCCAGGACCCTAATTAGTTAATTTTTTTTTTCCTCGGAGAACCTTTTACCACTTTTTTGTCGTTATCGGCCATTAAAAGAATCTCAAGTAGCCTGGAAATTGATAAAGGAGTTCCTTTAGCGTCTAAAAAAAATAAAATTTCTTTTTCAAGTTCTATTTTGAACGTGAGGTGATAATTTTTGATAAATGCGTCCGCCTTTTTCTATTTATAATTTTCGTATAAAATCGAATGTGACCACTTGAGTTTCCTAATGGCTTTCGGGATTTGTACCCGATTCCCTCTTTTTCCTAATCTACTTGAAGTTCTTGTTATTCAAAACTCTGGGGGCTATCACTGCCAAGTCATTACGGACGGAGGGTGGATCCCCGCAAGTTTCGAGAGATCATTAGGTCCGTTCGATAAAATAATGTTTTAAATAAAAATTTATTTATAGGAAAGGGAGGTTGAAGTGGCACTTTTAGTCACTCGAACATAAATTAGGTTGAAAGAGAAGAAAAAAAAAACGTCTTCGTAGGACCTCATCACCATGGAGACGACTGAAGATCCAAAGTTGCTAGTTTTTTAATGAAAAAGGGTCAAAGTCCCCAAGAAAATGCTTGCTAGATGGTAAATGAGGGACTTCCAGATGTCAAGTCCCATGTCGTACTCTGTCGTACCCTGTCGTATTCTACTGTACCCTGTAATCTCCTAGAGAGTGGAGTCCCCTGTCGTCTCCTGTCGTCTCCTGTCATCTCTTGTCGTCTCCTGTCGTCTCCTGTCGTCTCCTGTCGTCTCCTGTCGTCTCCAGTCGTCTCCTGTCGTCTCCAGTCGTCTCCTGTCGTCTCCTGTATTCTCATGTCTTCTCCTGTCGTCTCCTGTCGTATCCTGTCGTCTCCTGTCGTCTCCTGTCGTATCCTGTCGTCTCCTGTCGTCTCCTGTCGTCTCCTGTCGTCTCCTGTCGTCTCCTGTCGTCTCCTGTCGTCTCCTGTCGTCTCCTGTCGTCTCCTGTCGTCTCCTGTCGTCTCCTGTCGTCTCCTGTAGTCTACTGTCAAACCATGGAGACGACTAAAGACCCAACGTTGCTAGTTTGTTATTAAAAAATGGTCAAAGTCCATAAGAAAAGGCTAGCTAGATGGTAAATGAGGGACTTCCAGAGGTAATGGGTTCCTGACGTCTCCTGACATCTCCTGTCGTCTCCTGTCGTCTCCTGTAGTCTACTGTCAAACCATGGAGACGACTAAAGATCCAACGTTGCTAGTTTGTTATTGAAAAATGGTCAAAGTCCATAAGAAAAGGCTAGCTAGATGGTAAATGAGGGACTTCCAGAGGTAATGGGTTCCTGACGTCTCCTGTCTTCTCCTGTCGTCTGCTGTAGTCTACTGTCAAACCATGGAGACGACTAAAGATCCAACGTTGCTAGTTTGTTATTGAAAAATGGTCAAAGTCCATAAGAAAAGGCTAGCTAGATGGTAACTGAGGGACTTTCAGAGGATAGGGTTCCTGACGTCTCCTGACATCTCCTGTCGTCTGTCGCTGTAGTTACTGTCAACCATGGAGACGACTAAAGATCCAATCGTTGCCTAGTTTGTTATTGAAAAATGGTCCAAAGTCCATAAGAATAGGCTAGCTAGATGGTTAAATGAGGACTTCCAGAGGTAATGGGTTCCTGACGTCTCCTGTCTTCTCCTGTCGTCTGCTGTAGTCTACTGTCAAACCATGGAGACGACTAAAGATCCAACGTTGCTAGTTTGTTATTGAAAAATGGTCAAAGTCCATAAGAAAAGGCTAGCTAGATGGTAAATGAGGGACTTTCAGAGGAATGGGTTCCTGACGTCTCCTGTCATCTCCTGTCGTCTGCTGTAGTCTACTGTCAAACCATGGAGACGACTAAAGATCCAACGTTGCAAGTTTGTTATTGAAAAATGGTCAAAGTCCATAAGAAAAGGCTAGCTAGATGGTAAATGAGGGACTTCCAGAGGTAATGGGTTCCTGACGTCTCCTGACATCTCCTGTCGTCTCCTGTCGTCTCCTGTAGTCTACTGTCAAACCATGGAGACGACTAAAGATCCAACGTTGCTAGTTTGTTATTGAAAAATGGTCAAAGTCCATAAGAAAAGGCTAGCTAGATGGTAAATGAGGGACTTCCAGAGGTAATGGGTTCCTGACGTCTCCTGTCATCTCCTGTCGTCTGCTGTAGTCTACTGTCAAACCATGGAGACGACTAAAGATCCAACGTTGCAGTTTGTTATTGAAAAAATGGTCAAAGTCCATAGAAAAGGCTAGCTAGATGGTAAATGAGGGACTTCCAGAGGTAATGGGTTCCTGACGTCTCCTGTCATCTCCTGTCGTCTGCTGTAGTCTACTGTCAAACCATGGAGACGACTAAAGATCCAACGTTGCAAGTTTGTTATTGAAAAATGGTCAAAGTCCATAAGAAAAGGCTAGCTAGATGGTAAATGAGGGACTTCCAGAGGTCAAGTGTTCAATTCTCTCCACTGGTTCTGTAATATTTTCAAGGTCACACCCCCCTCTACTCTACAACACCGAAATTGTTTTGTTACAATTGAATTTGGAGGATTTTTTAAAGGAATAATTGATATAAGAAGGGGGAAGAAAGGAAGTTGAACGTGCCCGAGGGATTCCTGGAATTCCCCTTCGGTTTTCGGCGGTCTAGGGGCGGTTGAGAAAGGTCTGAGGTTGGGGGAAGGTCTGGATGATACAGAACGTGTCTCAGGATGTAAATAGTGCGATTCCGTTCGAAAGGGGGTTGTCTCGTGATTGAGAGCTTAATCCCCGAAAGATCTCTCCGTATTGCGTTTTCCAGGCCAAAAAAAAGGGCTCCTATCCTTCTAAAAAGAGTCAATACCGCGAGAAAGAGGGTGAAAAGAAGAAAAAAGGTTTTCGCTGTCTTAAAAGTACTTGGAAACTTCGGAATGGAAAAGTTGAAAATTAGGCGAAATATTCGTCCGTTTTGTTTAAAAAGAACCTTTTCGTTGTTTTAATTAAGTCCTGTTTGTGCCCTTTTGCGCTTCGAGGTGCCCTAATTGTCAAGTCTTGTTTGTTCAAACGATCCCTTCTCATTGATATCTTCTTGTGAGAAGGGTAATGAGCGGCCAGAAAAAAAGGCGAACAACAATGGTTTATTCTTCGTTATACACGGCTCGGTTACAAATCGCCCCTCGAGCTAGTCATTTAATAAGTTCCCTTTGAATTCAAAGAGTTTGAATAGGAAAGGAAAAAAAAAATCTCATTTGAAATCTGGTTTGTTTATTCTGTCAACATATCAGAAATCCCTTCGTTTCATTTTAAAAACTACAATGTTTTTCGGTTTTTCCACATTTTGACGCTAAAATTCTCAGTTTCCATGACTGTTTGAACAGCGGAGAATACTTTAAGGGTTATTTTCATCAATAAATACCATTAAAACAACAATGCTAATCCTTCGACTTTTTGACGACTACGTGCATGTTTTTAAACACTCATTAAACACGATTTTTAGATCCCTGCTGTCCCCTGGAGTCCCCTAGAGGCCCCGCATTCCTCTGGAGCTCATTCTGTCCATTGGAGTCCAGTAAAACCTCCTCTGTAAATTGTAGTCCCCTAAAACCTCCGCTGTCCATTGGAGTCCCCTAAAACCTCCGCTGTCTATTGGAGTCCCCTAAAACCCATGATGTCCTTTAGAGCCCTGGAGTCCACTAGAGCCCCTGCTGTCCCCTGGAGTCCCCTAGAGGCCCCGCTGTCCTCTGGAGCTCATTCTGTCCATTGGAGTCCCCTAAAACCTCCGCTTTCCATTGGAGTCCCCTAAAACCTCCACTGTCCATTGGAGTCCACTAAAACCCATGCTGGCCTTTAGAGTCCTGGAGTCCCCTAGAGGCCCCGCTGTCCTCTGGAGCTCATTCTGTCCATTGGAGTCCCCTAAAACCTCCGCTTTCCATTGGAGTCCCCTAAAACCTCACTGTCCATGGAGTCACTAAAACCATGCTGGACCTTTAGAGTCACTGGAGTTCCTAGAGAGCCCCGCTGTCCTCTGGAGCTCCGCTGCATTGAGTCCCTAAACCTCCCTGTCCGCTGGAGTCCCTCTAAAACCTCCCTGTCCGTGGATTCCCCTAAAAACCTCACCCTGTCCGTGTTGAGTGGATTCCCTAAGCCTCCGCTGTTCCCTTGGAGTCCCCTAAAACCTCCGCTTTCCATTGGAGTCCCCTAAAACCTCCGCTTTCCATTGGAGTCCCCTAAAACCTCCGCTTTCCATTGGAGTCCCCTAAAACCCATGCTGTCCTTTAGAGTCCTGGAGTCCCCTAAAACCCATGCTGTCCTTTAGAGTCCTGGAGTCCCCTAGAGGCCCCGCTGTCCTCTGGAGCTCACGCAGTCCATTGGAGTCCCCTAAAACCTTTCCTGTCCATTGGAGTCCCCTAAAACCTCCCCTGTCCATTGTAGCCCCCTAAAACCTCCGCTTTCCATTGGAGTCCCCTAAAACCTCCGCTTTCCATTGGAGTCCCCTAAAACCTCCGCTTTCCATTGGAGTCCCCTAAAACCTCCGCTTTCCATTGGAGTCCCCTAAAACCCATGCTGTCCTTTAGAGTCCTGGAGTCCCCTAGAGGCCCCGCTGTCCTCTGGAGCTCACGCTGTCCATTGGAGTCCCCTAAAACCTTTCCTGTCCATTGGAGTCCCCTGAAACCTCTGCTTCCATTGGAGCCCCACGGACCCCCTGCTGTCCTTTAGCGCCCTGGAGTCCCCTAAAGCTCCTGCTGTCCCCTGGAGTCCCCTAGAGGCCCTGCTGTCCCACGAACTCCTTTTTTGACAAGAAAGTTACTTTTAGGCTTTCGGTATTTATAGCCTCTGGCAAATCGCTAAACTCAAAATATCACTATTTTACCTCGAAACACGTGTACTCCTTGACCTATGCAGAAAGGGGTTGCCTAAAAGCGATGCAGTATTCATAGCTTTCAATCGATCTCCATCTCAAAGAGCTCCACATCGCTCAAAATGTGCCATTTCTAACGAACGGAGTAATAAAATTAATATTTAATAATCCGAAGAATTTCTCTAAAGTATATTTTCAAACCGTCTCAGGGCTTAATAGCCAATTATAAAGTTGAGATAACGAAACTCCGAGAATATTTCACAGCGCAAATTTTATGAGTTTCTTGTCCTGGATGTGTTTGATATAAAAATAAGGAATTAGAAGGGGGGAAAAACGTTCTATTTTAATTAGGTTAATGTTTTGACATTTTGGGCCGTTTTCCACTTTAAGGAATCTCCGACCTTTTTGCGCAATCGGGAATGGAACGTTTTTGAAATTTTTTGAACGTTGCCGTTGGGTACGCGAAGAAAATTCGCTTGAACCGGTTATCGTTATCTCGGGCAAGAGCTCCGAATAAATCTGCTCGGTTTTGATGAAGAAAATAACCAAAAACTTTAATTTTACACAACCGAGTTACTGAAAGAAAATTCTTCTCTGAACCGGTTTTTGATATCTTAACGCAAAAAAAAGGGGGAAAAAAAATCAAACACAAAATTTCAATTATCGTAAAACCCGAAGGAAACGAATGAAAAAAAAGTTCAGTTTCATTATACAAAATTTTGGGTCACTATATTTCTTTTATTTTGAAGTGCTTAAATTGGGATCATTTTGCTCTCTGGACGGTAAATTTGATTAACGCCGATGTTTAATTTATGACTTTTTAATGACAAAATGGACACGGCAGCCAATCGAGATAATTAAGAGACGTGATTTATAGGCATCGCGCTAATTTGTAATAAAAATGAGAACAAAAAAAAGAACTACATGACGGTTCATGTCGATTTTAACGATTCTCGTTGAACAGTGATGTTAAAACTCATTTTTTGAGCTTTTTTGTTTCGAATTGTAAGATTCTTTTGGTTATTTCTGGTCTAAGAGTCGAAATCCACCTAAAATGGGGAAGTTGGGAAGATGGGGGAGAGTGGTGGTAGTGTGGGGGCGATAGGGAAGTGTCAGAGGGTAGACTATGAGGTATTTTATACGTGAAAATAACCCTAAAAATGTCCTAATCTGTTAGAAAATGTTAAAATCAACCTAAAAATAGTCTTTAAATCATTCAAGGGTTAAACAACCTAAAAAATGCTGTTTCATATCGTCGTGAGTCGAAATAACCGAAAATGTCCTTTTCTTGTTGAAAAGGGTTCAAAATCAGCCTAAAAGAGAGTATCGCGTCAATTATATCGTTAAAATATCAAATTGTCTCATCTCGTTGTAAAAATGTCATAATTAACCTTTGTAATTTTCATTGAACTTAATTATGAGTTTAAAAAAGGTTCATCAACTACGTCTTTGTATATCATAAGGACGAATAACCCTAATAATGTCCTTATCTGGTTAAAAAAGAAAGTTCAAATCAACCTCAAAAAGTCGATATTATATCATTTAAGCCACAATAACCTAATCAATGTCCTTATCTGTTAAAAAAGGTCAAAAATCAAACCTAAACATAGTCGTTCATCTCATTGTAAGGACCAAAACCACTCTAAACTGTCTATCTTGTTTAAAAAAAAAAGTCTTGACCTGCATTTTACGCCAAATACGTCTAATTACCCTAAAACTGTCGTCATATTTAAAAGAAAAAAAAAAAAAAAAAAAAAAAAAAAAAAAAAAAAAAAAAAAAAAAAAAAGGTCGAAAATAAATCAACGTAAAAATCATCTTTATATCATTTATGGGTCAAAATAACCCTAATAATCCTTATCTTGTTAAAAAAAAAAAAAAAAAGGTTCAAAATCAACCTAAAAATTGTCTTTTATTAAGGATATGTCCTTATCTTGTTTAAAAAAGGTTCAAAATGCAACCTAAAAAAGAGTATTTATGTCATGTAAGGTATCAAATAACCCTAAGAATCCTATCTGTGAGTTTAAAAAAAGGTCAACAATTTCACCCTAAAAAAAGTTGCTTTTATATCATCGTAAGGACCAGAATACCCAATAATGGCCTTATCTCTTGTAAACATGGTCAAAATCAACTAAAAATAGTGTTTTTATAGTCATTATAGGATCAAAACAACCCTAGATAACTGTCTTATCTGTGTAAAAAAAAGTCCCTGACCTGCTATTACGCCAATATGCGTCTAAATTACCTAAAACTGTCGTCATGATAAGACACAAAGGCGACAACATCACGTAAAATCATCTTTATATCATTTATGGTCAAAATAACCCTAATTCAATCGTATATGTTAAAAACAAAAGGTTCATAAATCAACCTAAATAATCATCTTTCTATAAGGATATGTCCTTATCTTGTTAGGTTCACAATCACCTAAAAAAGAGGTATTTTATGTCATTTAAGTGATCAAAAAACCCTAATATTGTCCCGTATCGTACGTTGTAAAAAACACAAAAAGGTCCAAAAATCAACTAAAAACAGTCGTTTATATCATTAAGGACCAAAATACACCCTAATAATGTCTTATCTTGTTTAAAAAGGTTCCAAATAAACCCTATAAAAAAGAGGATTTTATGTCATTAAAGGATCAAAATAACCTAATAGTTTGTCCTTATCTCGTTTAAAAGGTTCAAATCAACCATAAAAATAGTTTTTTTTATCATTAAGGATCACAAAACAACCCTCAGAAAACTGCCTGTGTATCTTGTTATAGCAAGTCTTGACCTGCATTTTACGCCAAAATGCGTCTTATTACTCTAAAAATGTCATCATATATTTTAAAAAAAGGTCGAAAATCAGCGTAAAAATCGTTTTTCTATATCATTTATGGGTAAAAATAACCTAATAAGTTGGGACTCCGCAAGTAGATAGGTTCGAACTTGTTGGTTCCCCACAAAAATTGCTTCTAAAAGCCTTAAAAATCTTTTATATTCGTTCTCTGAAGTTATGGGAGCTTCCTGGACGAGAGTCGTATTCCTCTCTTAATAGTGATGACGTAAAAATGCGATAAACGTTTTATCACATGCAATTTTACTCCCTTTCGTTCACTGTTGATTTTTTTAAATCGATACCGGGAAACGTAAAAAAAAAAAAAAAAAAAAAAAAAAAACAAAAATACAATTTTGTATATTCCCTTGTACTATGTAATTTATCACTGAAACATGGCCAAAAAATTGAAATGTCAACCCTTTGTATAATGAAACATAAAAGAAGGGGGAGGCCATTTTTATAAATAATATGTGTCCTTGTTAAAAAGGGGGTGGTTGGATAATTTTTAAGGAAAAAATTGATGACGAACCTTAAATGAGTTAAAATCCATTTTCGGGACGAAAAAAGAAAGGACAGCACAAAAAATTAAAAAACGAAAAACACGTTAAAATATTTTTTTTTTTTATTTGTTGCTCAGCCACACGAAAAATACAACGGGAGTCGAAGGGTTCGTGAGCGGTTACTGAAGAGTGGGAACGTTTATGGTTGGTAAAGAAGGGGAAGGGAAAAATGATGTTGGCGCTTGGCGCTCCCGTTGGCCCCCCCTACGAAAAATCGCCGACCGCTCATTATGTTTTCCATGTTTTGGATTCTGGACAAGATTTTGAGACAAATTAGGGGTAAAAAGCTGGGACGCGGAACGATTTCGGAGAAGGAATAATTCGGGAGTCTTCTATAACGGAGTATGTCCTCCCGGTTGTAAGGTGGACCATTAGTCTCGTATTTACTTGTTCCCTTTTCTATTTAATGTTTTTCTTCTTTCCTAATTGCTACTTAATTATCCGGAGATACTTTATGTTTCTATTACGATCTTTCGTGCGTTTATAGTACGGGCATAAAATTTAAAATGAAGGTCAGTGGTTACATTACTTTTGGGTAGACTGTGTTTGAGTTAGGTCTGTGGGGGAATTATTAATCCCTATTTCTATTTCTGGAGGTAAGGTTTTCCAAGGGGGTGGGCGGGGACCTGAACTAATTGTAAGGATTTATTTGGTGGCGAGTGGAAGATGGGTTATTTATGTGGGGTAAGGTATTAGGGTAGGGTAGTTAGGGTGGGGAAGATTTGAGATTTAGTGAGGTTATGGGATAGGTAGTTTGTGGGAGGAGGTAGTGGAAGGTTTAGGTTAGGTAGTTCTAAGTTGGGGGAGTATGGGGTTGATAGTGTGTGCGGTAGTGGAAGGGGGAATTGAAGGGTATTCGAGGGATGTATTTAGTTTTCCGAGTGGTGGCCCTATATCACTTGAATTTTAGACAGGAAACCTCTTCCAATGGTGATTATCACTTGGCTTTAGAAAAAGCACTTCTAAATTGTGGTTATTCACTTGAGTTTAGAAAAGGACCGTTAAGTTGTGATATTTCACATAGATTTAACCAAAAAAAAAACTTTTTAAAATGGGTGATTATGTTCGCCTTGCATTAAGAAATGGAACATATAAAACGGGATTATTCACTATTTAATAAACACAACATAATAAAAGGGATCTGTCTAAAATGTGATTATCACTCAAGTTCGTAGAAAAGTACGGTTAAGGTGAATATTCACTTCGATTAAAAAAAAAAAAAACAAAAAAAAACACTTTTAAATGTGATTATTCACTTGAGTTCAAGAAAATGACCGTTTAAGATGTGATTATTCACTCAGTTTTAACAAAAAGCCCACTTCTAAAATGTTATTACTCGCTGCATTCAAGAAAAAGGCAACATCTAATATGATTATCCTTGGGCCTTTAAGAAAAGGAACATCTAAAATGTGATTATTCACCACTTTAATATAAGAAAAGAAAAATCTCTAAATGTGATTATTTCACTTGAGTTCAAGAAAAAAGATCCGTTTACAGTTGAGACTCCTATTCACGTAGAGCTTTACTAAAAGCACTTCTAAAATGCGATTATTAGGCTTTCATAAGAAGAGAACATCAAATGTGGATATATTCCTTTACTTAGAAAGAAAAGGAACATCTAAAACGCCATTATTCACTTTAATATAAGGAAAGGAATTCTCTAAAATGTGATTAATCATTCTGCGTTCAAGAAAAATTACGTTTAAGTAGTGATTATTCACTGATTTTATAAAAGCACTTCTAAATGCGGATTATTCGCCTTTCATTAAAATAAGTGACTGATGATTCACTTAGATTTAACGAAAAAGCCCTCTAAAATGTGATATTAGCTTGTATTAAAGAAAAGGAACATCTATGTGATATTCCCTTTAATTAAGAAAAGGAAACATTTTTAAAACGTGATTATTCACTTAATATTAGAAAAGGAACATTTTAAATAGTGAGTAGTCATTTGAGTTCAAGAGAAAGACTTTTAAGGTGTGATATTCACTTAGATTTAACAAAAAAGGCACTTCTAAAATGTTATCATTCCTTCATTAAAAAAAAAAGCGCATGCTAATGTGATATTCCCTTGACTTAAAAAAAAAGGAACTCCTAAGAAACTGAGTATGCACTTAATATAAGAAAAGGAATTTTCTAATATAGTGGAATATTCATTGATTTCAAGAAAAAGACCGTTTTAATGTTGTGATATGCACTTAGATTTTACTAAAAGCACTTCTAAAATGTGATTATGTATTAGCTTTCATTCAAGAAAAAGAACATCTAATATGATTATTCCCTTTACTTTAAGAAAAGGAGCATTTAAAACGTGATTATTCCCTTTAATAAAAGAAAAGGAATAATATGTAAAATGTGATTATTCATTTTAGTTCAAGAAAAGGACCGTTTAAGTTGTGACTATTTCATTAGATTTGACACACAAAACGCCTTCTTGTTTAAGTGGTGGATGTTGCTTGCCTATTAATTTAGAAAAAAGGAACATTTAAAATCGCTGATTATTCCACTTTAATATTCGAAAAGAAATATTTAAAACGTGATTATCCATTTGGTTCAAGAAAAAGACTTTTAAGTAGTGAGTATCAACTTAGATTAACAAAAAGCAGCTTCTAACCTGTTATCATTCGCTTGGCATCAAGAAAAGGAACATGTTAATGTGATTATTCCCCTACTAAAAGAAAAAGAATATCTAAATAATGATTATTCACTTTAGTCAAGAAAAAGACCGTTTAAGTTGTGATATTCACTTTGATTTACAAAAAAGCACTGCTAAATTGATTACTAGCTTTCATTAAAGATCAGGAGCATCTAATGTGATGATTCCCTTGACTTAAAAAAGGAACATCTAAAAGATGATTATCACTTTAATAAAGCTTGGGTTGGCGTATTTAAGTGAGGCATTAGTAGGATAATTTTATTAGTGAACGGACCTAAAAAGCTGAGTCAGCCCATTTCATTAGTGGGCTATGGCTTGGTTAGTCCCAAAACTTGCTGAAACCGATATATCTGTCAAAATTGCCCAAAACTGTCGGTTAAAAGACCCTGATAATTGAGGAAAATAGCACATTTTTTTGATGAACGTTTTGCCTTTTATGGTCCATTTTTCCGAATGAGTGAATAAATAACTAGATGAATAACCTTCCGACAATGAGCGGCGTCCCGGCGGGCGTTTCTCAAGGGCGATTTGATGCGGTGCCCGAGCCGATAAAGCATTCAAAAGTCGAAAAAAAGCGTCGCAATACGTGAACCGATTTTTTTATCTCTACCCTCCTTTTGGTTTCTAGTGAGAAAAAAACGCCATCCCAGACAGATGGTTCCGCTATTAAAATGCTTTTTTTTTTTTTTCTTTTTTTTTTTTTTATCTTACATTTCGCTCTACGAAGATTCGCCTTACGAAGAGAGTCCGTGTATCCTCGGCTTGGAATCCGCCTCGTTGGTCGAATAGAAGAGAGAAATGACGTGATAAATGTCGCAACTGATCCCGGAGCGAGATCAAAAAGGCAAAAAAACCGGTAAATAAACATAAAAGCTAAAAGACGTTTTTCCCAGTATGGCGCACCTCGCTAAAAAAAAATTCCTCTCTAAGTAATTCGCGGTTGAATTCCCTCCAATTACTATTTTAAAAGGATTAAAATCTGTCCGGAGGTCATTTCTAAATGCGTACTCCTTTATTAATTCATTAATTTCCTCTCAGTCAAAAAGGTTCGATTCATTCTATTTACATACTGAGGACTAATTAAAATTAATTTAAACCCTGAAAAACGTTGAACTTTTTTAGTATAATGAGTCTCGGGAAAACGCAATTTTAACGGTTTTATAGGGCAAAACAGCAGTGCGTTAGGATCGATGAACAAAACTGAGAATCTCGGTACGAGTCCCCTGGATGGGACCAGGTTAATTGGTTGGGCAAATATTTGAAGCAGCAAATTAAATTGATAACGGACCGGGAAATGCCGGAAAGGACCTTTTTTATCAAAGCCAACCAATGTTTTTAATGAATGAATTCGGGGTGATGTAAAATGGAATTGAACGTCCTAAATTAATAACTAAAAAAAATTTG
>JAGWEN010000601.1:0-70971 GCA_018703685.1 Orius laevigatus | reverse complement strand
CCTGTCGCCTCGTAGCTCAGAAACGTTTGGTCCTACAAAAAATCTTAGTAAATCAAATTTGTCGCAAATTTTATAAACCTTAATTTAGTTTTTATTCATTTTTTTGAAATTTCAATTTTTGAATGAAATTTTTTTTTAAATATTTTGAAATTTACCCCCACCCACGAATTTTGACCGTTAATTTTTTTTTTTAGGGTTGGCTTTTAAAGGCAATTAAATTCTCTACAACTTTTATTAAGTACACTTTTTTAATTAGATGACGTCTTCTGTCCTTCAGAGGTCAAAATAGAAAGCCATGGTTTTTTGCAACCTCATAGCTCCGATACGTTTGGTCCTACAAAAAATCGTATTAGCTCAAAATTATAGGAAATTTAATTATCTTTAATTTTGTACTAAAAGTCTTTTCGCCTACGACCAACGGTTTTCGAGATATTAGGAAAAAAACGAAAAAAATCTCATTAAAAACGCTCTTGGTTAATCATGGGATCAACCCCTACTCCGTAGAGAAACAAAATACCTTATTTTTTTCCACCCACATGCTTAGTTTGACTGGACCACTATCTGCCTGGTGACTCTTCTGAAATGAAGTCATATGTAATCAAAATTCAAAAATGTTTTTATTCTGGTTCTTTTGGTTCAGTTTCACGGTTTACGTCGGTTCTTCCGATTTGAAAATTTACGGCGGTTACTACGCGAAAGAAGGCGAGTTTCCGTTTATCGTTTTCATTCGCGAGGACGCGATCGGAGTCCAAGGCGCCGGCTTTTTGGTTTCCATGGATAAAGTCATCACCGTAGGTCACATGTTTTACAAAATTCCGGCGAATATGGTCTACGACATCAAGAAAGCGTTCATCGTCGGAGGAACGATCGATCAGACCGATCCGAATAGTAAAGGCTATCAAAGGCGAGGTATGAAAGCCTTCCTGGTCCACGAGAAGTACGTCCATCGTCAGAAAAACGGTGACGTTTTCGACATAGCGTCCGTAGAGCCGGATAAGCCATTCGATCCAAGCCCGACACTTTCGAGAGCGCCCATCAAATCAAAATCTGACTTCAAAAGCGGCCTCGAGAAGATAATCAGCTCGAAAACGGTCTGCTATGCTATGGGATGGGGCCGAGCCAGCGCGAGCGAAATGGAGTCGAAGAAATTAAAAGTCATGAAGACGATAACGACGGATATCAAAGAATGCCAGAAAAAGTATGGGCAGTTGGACCCGGATTTTCTTCAGGCTGGCCCCTTCTGCACGATCCCGGAGGCCAGTTCCGGCGATAGTGTCTGCGGGGGCGATTCCGGCTCTCCTTACTTCTGCGACGGTTACGTCTGGGGGCCTCACCTTAGCGGAGGAACTTGCGGACAGCAGAAACCCGCTTACTATCTCCCTTTGGCCGACTACATGGACTTCTTCGGCATCACCGCTGCTGCAGGCGCTGGCACTCTTTCGCTCGCCATGTTGACCAAATCGTGCTTCTTTGAAACCGCCATCTTAATTTTGATTTCAATTTTCAAATAAATCATACGGAAAGAGCGCTTTAACTTCCTCGAAAAGAAGTTAGGTAATTGATTATCCCGTCCAAATTTTTATCAGAATCTTCCTTTTGTAGTTATATCTTAAAAATGTGGTTGGGGGGGTTGATGGGAGGTGGGTCTTCGGTCGGGTGGAGGTAAGGGGCTATTTTAGCGGATTTCCGGAGGAAATCAGGCTATTGGGGCCGGCCTCACGGCGGCTTAGAGGCTTATATATTCGTAATCAGGACGATCTCCTGATCACGAAAATATAGGTCATTCCAAACGTGGGGATCAGGGGCGGACTGGGACCTTAGGATGTGGGTGGGTTTTCAGTTAGGGGGGCGCCCGGATGCAAAAAATTTAACAGAAAATTGGCTTTTAGACAAATATATTTGGGCAAAAACGGAGGTTCCGAAACTTTTTCACAGTGCGCCCCCCTTTTAAACAAATTAAAACCGTCGCCCCCCTCCCCCCAAAGTTTTGAATGTTAACTTTGAGGTTTTTGGATGAAATTTGGATTTTTAAATGTTTTGAGGTTTTCTGACCAAAATTAGGCATCATAAATGTTGATTTCGAGGTTTTTTGACCAAAATTAGGCTTTTTAAATGTTGATTTTGAGGTTTTTGGACGAAAATTTGGCTTTTTAAATGTTGATTTCGAGGTTTTTTGACCAAAATTAGGCTTTAAAAATGTTGATTTTGAGGTTTTTGACGAAAATTTGGCTCTTAAATGTTGATGTCGAGGTTTTTGGACGAAAATTAGGGTTTAAAAGTGTTGATTTCAAGGTTTTTCGACCAAAATTAGGCTTTTTAAATGTTGATTTTGAGGTTTTTGGACGAAAATTACGCTTCATAAATGTTGATTTGGAGGTTTTTTGACCAAAATTAGGCTTTAAAAATGTTGATTTTGAGGTTTTTGACGAAAATTTGCCTCTTAAATGTTGATGTTGAGGTTTTTGGACGAAAATTAGGCTTCATAAATGTTGATTTCGAGGTTTTTTGACCAAAATTAGGCTTTAAAATGTTGATTTTGAGGTTTTTGACGAAAATTTGCTCTTAAATGTTGATGTTTGAGGTTTTTGGACGAAAATTACGCTTCATAAATGTTGATTTTGAGGTTTTTTGACCAAAATTAGGCTTTAAAATGTTGATTTGAGGTTTTTGACGAAAATTTGCCTCTTAAATGTTGATGTTGAGGTTTTTGGACGAAAATTAGGCTTCATAAATGTTGATTTGGAGGTTTTTTGACGAAAATTAGGCTTTAAAATGTTGATTTTGAGGTTTTTGACGAAAATTTGCCTCTTAAATGTTGATGTTTGAGGTTTTTGGACGAAAATTAGGGCTTTAAATGTTGATTTCGAGGTTTTTGACGAAAATTAGGCTCTTAAATGTTGATTTTGAGGTTTTTTTGACCAAAATTAGGCTTTTTAAATGTCGATTTTGAGGTTTTTGGACGAAAATTAGGCATCATAAATGTTGATTTCGAGGTTTTTTGACCAAAATTAGGCTTTCTAAATGTTGATTTTGAGGTTTTTGGACGAAAATTTGACTTTTTACATGTTGATTTCGAGGTTTTTGGACGAAAATTAGTCTTCATAAACGTTCATTTCGAGGTTTTTTGACCAAAATTAAGCTTTAAAATGTTGATTTTAAAGTTTTTGACGAAAATTTGGCTTTTTACATGTTGATTTCGAGGTTTTTTGACCAAAATTAGGCTTTAAAAATGTTGATTTTGAGGTTTTTGACGAATTTTTGGGGATATTTGCACACAAAACAAAATCTTGAGCTTTCCCACGCACCTTCCTGGGGCTTACGCCTCCCAGTTTGGGGCTTGAATCGAGAAAGCGGTTCTGGTACTTCGCTTAGGGCATATTTTAGTTGTGGAGAGCTCTCTAGAGTCCCGAATTTTCAAGAATGCTCGATTTATTTGACGAACAAGTTCTAAAAAGCGGAGCTTTCAGAGGGTCGTGTGCATTGTCCCCGATTTGGCGAGTTAACGGATCCTCAACCTCCGCATCATGTGGTTTTTCTTAAAACTTTCTAATCGTTGCACAAAACGATCGTATTAAGCAATAAGTGGTTTTTCTTTTTTCCATTCCTACGGTATTTTTAAACGCCCCTTGTCTACGTTCTAATTTAAGTCGCTTCCGCTTTTGTTTTTAAACGCCTAAGACATCCATGGACATCTTCGAGTTTTTTTGTTCTTTTATAAAAGAAGTGAAAAAAACGGTCGGAGGGGATCGTCTCGCGCAACCGTTTCCCCTCTCAAAAGTGACGGCCGTTCGAGTAAAAAGGACCTCAACAGTCGCCTTTTCCCTCCTGTGGCCGACACTTCGGACCCTTCCCAACCGTTTTTCTATTTCAATGTGCTCGAAAAATTGGATTACACGATTTTGTAAGTATTCTCCTTCCTGCTCGAAAATCACGTTTTTATGTCGAAAAATATCCTTTCACTGCTAATCAAGTTAGTCCTTGACTCTTGTCTTCCTTGTTTTCATTTTTTTGCACTTCTTGATTATACTAATTATCTATCCTCGTTAAAAATTGATTTAAAAGCCTTATCGCCAGAGGAACGTCCTAAAATGTACCCATAGCACATTGTGGGAACTTGGTTTGTGAACTATTTATGTTAATATCATCTCCAAAAGGGTTAACTGCTTTATTTGGACCTTCTTTCCCTGTTTCTACGAGTTGATGGCATTTCTACCGGATATTTTAGGCTCATTGTACAATGTTTACCTCCTTTCTGGGAAATAGTGGGAGTTTTTAGCGGTTTTCTGAGTGGGAATTGCATTTTTAGCCTTTTTCTACTATTTTAAGTCAGTTTTCAACCTTGTCCTCCACTGCAATTTCAAGCCTCTTTCTGCGAGATAATGGGAGTTCTTAGCCTTTTCTGCAGTTTTTTTTAGCGTTTTCTACGAATCAATGGCAGTTTTTAGCATTTTCTACGAATAAATGGCGTGTTTTATTGCTTATTTTAGGCTTTCTGCGAAAATGGATTAGCCTTTTCTCGAATAGGCAGTTGTTAGCCTTTTCTACGAATTAAGGCAGTTTTAGCTTTCACTGAATATGGTGTTTTTAGTTTTCAGAATCATTTTAAGCCTCTTCTGCGAGATAATGGGAGTTGTTAGCCTTTTCTACGAATCAATGGCAGGTTTTAGCATTTTCTACGAATTAATGGCAGTTTTTAGGCTTATCCTGCAAGATTATGGCAATTTTAGCCTCTTTCTGCGAGATAATGGGAGTTGTTAGCCTTTTCTACGAATCAATGGCAGTTTTTAGCATTTTCTACGAATCAATGGCAGTTTTTAGCATTTTCTACGAATCAATGGCAGTTTTTAGCATTTTCTACGAATCAATGGCAGTTTTTAGCATTTTCTACGAATAAATGGCAGTTTTTAGGCTTATCCTGCTAGATAATGGCAATTTTAGCCTTTTTCTGCGAGATAATGGGAGTTGTTAGCCTTTTCTACGAATTAATGGCAGTTTTTAGCATTTTCTACGAATAAATGGCAGTTTTTAGGCTTATCCTGCAAGATAATGGCAATTTTAGCCTCTTTCTGCGAGATAATGGGAGTTGTTAGCCTTTTCTACGAATTAATGGCAGTTTTTAGCATTTTCTACGAATCAATGGCAGTTTTTAGCATTTTCCACGAATCAATGGCAGTTTTTAGCATTTTCTACGAATCAATGGCAGTTTTTAGCATTTTCTACGAATCAATGGCAGTTTTTAAGCATTTCTACGATCAAATGCAGTTTGTAGGCTTATCCTGCAAGATAATGGCAATTTTAGCCTCTTTCTGAGAGATAATGGAGTTGTTAGCCTTCTACGATTAATGCAGTGCATTTTCTACGAATCAATGGCAGTTTTTAGCATTTTCCACGAATCAATGGCAGTTTTTAGCATTTTCCACGAATCAATGGCAGTTTTTAGCATTTTCTACGAATAAATCGCAGTTTTTAGGCTTATCCTGCAAGATAATGGCAATTTTAGCCTCTTTCTGCGAGATATGGGGTTGTAGCCTTTTCTCAATTACTGGCAGTAGCTTTTCTACGAATCAATGGCACATGCAGTTGGTTTAGACATTTTCTACTAACGAATCAATGGCAGTGTTTTAGACTTATCCTGCATAGATTATGAGACATATTTTAGCCTCTTTCTGCGAGATAATGGGCGTGTTGTAGCCTTTTCTGACGAATCCGATGGCAGTTTTTAGCATTTTTCTACGAGATCATGGCAGTTTTACACGTCATTTCTACGAATCAATGGCAGTGTTTTTAGACTTATCCTGCAAGATTATGGAAATTTAGCTCTTTCTGCGAGATAATGAGCGAGTTGTTAGCTGTTCTTCTAGCAATTAAGGCGAGTTTTTTTAAGCATTTCTACGAATCAATGGTAGTTTTTAGCATTGTCCACGAATCAATGGCAGTTTTTATTTAGCATTTCTACGGATTTTTGTTTTTTAATGGCAGTTTGTAGCACTTTTTCTACGACTAATGGCAGTTTTTTTAGGCTATCCTGCAAGATAATGACAATTTTAGCCTCTTTCTTTCTTCTCTGCTGAGATAATGGGAGTTGTTAAGCCTTCCACCCGATTACAGGCAGTATTTTTAGCATTTTCTACGAATCAATGGTAAGCTTTTTAGCATTTGCCACGAATCCATGGCAGTTTTAGCATTTTCTACGAATTATGCAGTTTTTAGTCAAAAACATACATGCTCTCTGCAGATAATGACAATTTAGCCTCTTTCTGCGAGATAATGGGAGTTGTTAGAGCCTTTTCCACGAGATTAAGGGCAGTTTTTTTAGTGCATTCTCTCGAATCAATGGCAGTTTTAGCAATTTCATTCGAATCAATGGCAGTTTTTACGCATTTTCTACGAATAATGGCAGTTTTTAGCTTATCCTGCAAGATACTGCGAATTTTAGCCTCTTTCTGCGAGATAATGGGAGTTGTTAGCCTTTCACAACGAATTAAGGGCAGTGTTTTTAGCATTTTGTACGAATCAATCGCAGTTTTTAGCAAATTTTCTCGATCATGGCAGTTTTAAGCATTTCTACGAATAAATGGCAGTGTATGCTCTTATCCTGCTAGATAATGCGAATTAGCCTCTTTCTGCGAGAATCATGGGGAGTGTTAGCCTTTTCACGAATCAATGGCAGGTTTTAGCATTTTCTACGATCATGGCAGTTTTAGCATTTTCTACGAATAAATGGCAGTTTTTAGCTATCCTGCTAGATATGGCAATATTTAGCGCTCTTTCTGCGAGATAATGGGAGTTGTTAGCCTTTTCTACGAATCAATGGCAGTTTTTAGCATTTTCTACGAATCAATGGCAGTTTTTAGCATTTTCTACGAATAAATGGCAGTTTTTAGGCTTATCCTGCAAGATTATGGCAATTTTAGCCTCTTTCTGCGAGATAAGGGAGTGTTAGCCTTTTCTACGAATCAATGCAGTTTAGCCATTTTCTACGAATAATGGCAGTTTTTTAGGCTTATCCTGCAAGATATGGCATTTTAGCCTCTTTCTGCGAGATAATGGGAGTTGTAGCCTTTTCTACGAATATGGAGTGCATTTTCTACGAATCAATGGCAGTTTTTAGCATTTTCTACGAATCAATGGCAGTTTTTAGCATTTTCTACGAATAAATGGCAGTTTTTAGGCTTATCCTGCAAGATAATGGCAATTTTAGCCTCTTTCTGCGAGATAATGGGAGTTGTTAGCCTTTTCTACGAATTAATGGCAGTTTTTTTTAGCATTTTCTACGAATTAATGGCAGTTTTTAGCATTTTCTACGAATCAATGGCAGTTTTTAGCATTGTCCAGATAATGGATTTTAGCTTTTCTCGAATAATGGCAGTTTTAGTACGAATCATGGCAGTTTTAGCATTTTCACGAATCAATGGCAGTTTTAGCATTTTCACGATCAATGGCATTTTTAGGCTATCTGCAGATATGAATTTTAGCCTCTTTCTGCGAGATAATAGGAGTTGTTAGCCTTTTCTACGAATTAATGGCAGTTTTTAGCATTTTCTACGAATAAAGCGCAGTTTTTAGGCTTATCCTGCAAGATAATGGCAATTTTAGCCTCTTTCTGCGAGATAATGGGAGTTGTAGCCTTTCTACGAATTAATGGGAGTTTAGCATTTTCTACGAATTATGCATTTTTACGAATCTTATGGTAGTTTTTAGGCGTATCCTGCAAGATAATAGCAATTTGAGTCTCTTTCTGCGAGATTATGACAGTTTTTATCGTTTTACTAGGCAATTTTTAGCCTTATCCTCGAGGGCAATGGCAATTTTAAGCTTTTTTCTGCGAGATAATGTCAATTTTAAACATTTTTCCGCCACTAAATCGTAGTAGAGGGCTCAAGACTGCCATTATCTCGCAGAGAAAGACAAAACTGTCGGCACCTCGTAGACAGATGTCAGCCAAGGCATTTTGTTTTACAAAGAAACTTTAAATCTCGATGAAAAAGGCTAAAAAAACTGCCATCATTTCGTAGAAAGAGGCTAAAATTGCTGTCGTACTGAAGAGAGGCTCAAAAAAGCACACAACTGCCGTTATTTCGGAATAAGCTACCTGTGATCTCGTTGCTTTGCTGTTTCCTTGGCAACGGCTTGGAAGCTGGTCGCCATGGAGACTGGTCTCTACAGTGCCATCTAGAGTATTCTAGAGCCCGAAACGTTTTTCCGGAAAAAACGCGAGTTCCTTCACATTGTAAACAAAAATGACTAATTGAAAACAAAGGAAAAGATTTTTCCCACATAGTTAACGTGAGATAACGTCCTGAATCATACGGTTAAATAATTTCTTTTTATTATCCCACACAAACGCGACCTTGACTTCTTTTTTTTAAATTACGTTATAAAAATAATAAATTCCACGATTTTTTTTTACATAAAAAGTTACGTTTTTTCGATATGGACGAAAGGCGGAAATGTTTAAAAAGGTTCGAAGTGAAAATTGAGACGAATCGATGGTTAGGGAAGAGGAGGTTTTCAGGAGCTTCTTTAACGAACCTTATCCTTAACTCTGACCTCTTCCTTAATGTTATAAAACATCCGTTACGAAATGGTCCAACGGTTTCCCTATAAAACGTCATTTTCCCTACATCGGACAGAATGTTCAATAAAGAGGCGAAAGAATGCTTGCACTCCCAAGGACGGGACGAGACCGCTCCTTAATGTCATTCAAATCAATTTTCGCAACCCGCCTCTTTTAAACGGTTTGAGTGAAAAGGTCATTCGGAAATTTCTTAATAGTCCAGTCAAACTAAGCCTGGGGGTGGACAAAAATATTTTGTTTCTCTACGGAAATGTGTTGGTCCCCTGATTAACCACAACAAAGTCCATAACCGAAACCCGGACGCTAGAGCGTTTTTAATGCGATTTTTTTCGTTTTTTTCCTAATATCTCGAAAACCGTTGGTCGTAGGCGAAAAGACTCTTAGTACAAAATTAAAGATAATTAAATTTCCTATAATTTTGAGCTGAAACGATTTTTTGTAGGACCAAACGTATCGGAGCTAGGAGGTTTCAAAAAATCCATGGCTTTCTATTTTGACCTCTGAAGGACAGAAGACGTCATCTAATCAAAAAAGTGTACTTAATAAAAGTTGTAGAGAATTTAATTACCTTTAAGAACCAACCCTCAAAAAAAAAATTAACGGTTAAAAGTCGGGGGTGGGGGTAAATTTCAAAAAATTAAAAAAGAAATTGAAATTTCAAAAAAATGAATAAAAACAGGCAGTTTTTCTGCGAGAAAACGGCAGCTTTTATCATTCTTCTCCGAGATAGTGCCATTTTTAGCCTTTTTCTATCAAATTATGCCATCTTTAGGCAGTTTTCTGCGAGATTATGGCAGATTTCAGCCTTGCTATGCGAGATAGTGTCATTTTTAACCTTATTTTACTAAATTATGCCATTTTTTAGCATCTTACTACCAGATTATGGCAGTTTTAAACCTTTTTCTGCGTGATAATGTAATTTATAGCCATATTGTACTGATCATGCCATTTCGAAGCCGTTTTTTCTGCGAGAAAACGGCAGCTTTTATCATTCTTCTCCGAGATAGTGGCATTTTTAGCCTTATTCTATCAAATTATGCCATCTTTAGGCAGTTTTCTGCGAGATTATGGCAGATTTCAGCCTTGCTCTGCGAGATAATGGCATTTTTAACCTTATTCTACTAAATTATGCCATTTCGAAGCAGTTTTCTGCGAGAAAACGGCAGCTTATCGCCTTTTTCTGCGAGATTATGGCAGTTTCAAACCTTTTTCTTCGAGATTTTAGCCTTTTCAAGCCTTATTCTATAAAATTATGCCATTTTGAAGCAGTTTTCTGCGAGATAACGGCAGTTTTTAGCCTTTTCCTGTTATGTAGTAGGAGTTTTTGCTTTTATTTACAAGTTAGTTGCACTTTTTAGCCGATTAACAATTCGTTGCCATGGAAACTCATCTCGCTTACAAGGTTATCATCTCAGGAAGTTTATTAGCGACCGAAATTAGTCAATTTGAATGCCATCAGCGTCCGTAGTGGGTTAAATTCTATCAAACTCTCTAGACAGTTTTTCCTTTTTAATTATCATAAACGCGTTAATAAAAAATAATTCAATGAAAGTCCAATATAAAAAACCCGTTTGTTAATTCGAGCACATCACCCTTGCTCTCTTTACAATGCATAAATAATTAATTAATTAATTTCCCCAAGTCCCTTAACATACAAACAAAATCGGGAAATTTCCATACATAAAATTCCATTTTATGTTGGTACTCCTGATTGAAACTGTTGCTATGGCAACGCTATCAGTTCTGAAGCCCTCTGAAGTACCAACAACGAATGGACACTCTGTTATCAGTTGGTAGTTGGTACTCCTGATTGAAACTGTTGCTATGGCAACGCTATCAGTTCTTAAGACCTCAGAAGTACCAACAACGAATGGACACTCTGTTATCAGTTGGTAGTTGGTACTCCTGATTGAAACTGTTGCTATGGCAACGCTATCAGTTCTTAAGACCTCAGAAGTACCAACAACGAATTTATCGCTCGGATCGTATTTCGGGAGAACAGTGACATGAAAGTGAACGCCCTGTACCGTTAGAAATAATGACCCTCGATTTTTAACACAAAAAAAAAGACTTTCTAGCCTAATAAAGTCATGAAAACTCATAAAAAGATATATTGACATTTGAAAATGGTTTACTGGTTTCATAAGTGATCGTTAAAACGGCTCTAAAACTCCTTTTCTACGAATGTAAGATAATATTTTTTCTGCAACGTTTGTCGAATCATCCGGTTTCTTTTGTCCCGTAGAATGACTCTGAAAGTTGATAGTTTTATAGAATGATTTCCCTTTGTTTTATGAACGCATAAAAATTACATTTATGGCGAAATTTTTCATATTCTGGATTGTGCCTTGGAAAACATTTTTCAGGTGGACTTAGACCATATTTTGTCGCGGAAAACACTTTTTAAGTTGTCTTTTGACGAAAAAAAGCCTCGAGGCAGCCTCGAGAAGCAGCGGATTTCCTCCGGAAAGGCCTTCCCAAATCCTATCTTTGATATCCTCAACCCCCCCCACCCCCACCCCTTAAAAACTGTTCATCGCTTCACAAATTTTATTATATTTAGTCGAGTTTCAATTCAAACCACGTGATTTTCCCCGCCAAATTTTAAAATTTTGATTTCATTCCACCCATAGAATAAGTACGTGCGAGTGCGTTCCAAGGAAAATTAACCGATTCGTTGACTCAGGAGATGACCCTGAGCGATTTTTGACCGATTCCCCCCTTTAGTTACCGAGAAAATCAAGTAATTGCACTTAAGCCCCTAAGCAAAGTACCAGAACCACTGTCCCGATTTAAGCCATTTTCAATAGGTTTCCTTCTCAATTTTTTTAGGCCCTAAATACCGAGTTTCATCAACCTCTTGCCAAAATTGCTCCAGTTATGCGATGAACATGTACATATATATATATATATATATATATATATATATATATATATATAAACATGAAAGGAACATCCTATATTTTTGTGATCCCCAGAGCTTCCTGATCACGAATATATAAGCCTCTAGCCTGGGAGCCTCCGTGACGACCACCTCAATAGCCTACTTTCCTACGGAAATCCGCTAAAAACACGTTTTAAGGAAGATTTTGGCAATTTATTGACTTGAAATCCGTTTTTAGGTGGACTTTAATCCTTTTTTGACGAGAAAAACACGGTTTAAGGATCACGTTGACCTATATTGACTTTATTTCAGGTGGACTTTGACCCTTTTTGACCAGGAAGGCACTTTTTAGGTAGACTTAGGCCTTCTTTTGACAAGAAAAACACTTTTTAACGATGATTTTTCCACTTCGTAGCTGAGACACATAGTTTTCAAGTGGACTTTGACCCTTTTTGACAAGGAAGACTCTTGTTATTAGGACTTAGGCCTCCTTTTGACGAGAAAAACACGTTTTATGGAAGATTTTGGCAATATTTTTGACTGGAAATCAGTTTTTAGGTGGACTTTAATCCTTTTTTGACTAGAAAAACACGGTTTAAGGATCACGTTGACCTCTATTGACTTCAAAGGCTGTTTTAAGGTGGACTTTGACCCTTTTTTACAAAGAAGACTCTTGTTAGTAGGACTGAGGTCTTCTTTTGATGAGAAAAACACGTTTTATTGATGATTTTACCACTTCATCGCTTAGAAAGACCGTTTTTAAGTGGACTTTGACCCTTTTTGAAAAGGAATATTTGGATGTAGGCCTTCTTTTGACGAGAAAAACACGTTTTAAGGATGATTTTTCCACTTCGTAGCTGAGAAACATAGTTTTCAAGTGGACTTTGACCCTTTTAGACAAGGAAGACTCTTGTTATAAGGACTTAGGCCTCCTTTTGACGAGAAAAACACGTTTTAAGGAAGAATTTAACGCATAGAAGGACTATTTTCAGGTGGACTTTGACCCTTTTTTGATGAGGAAGACCCTTTTCAAGTGGGCATAGGTCTTATTTTGACTAGAAAACTCGATTATTTTGGCACTTTATTGCATAGAAAGATAGTTTTCAAGTGGACTTTGACCCTTTTTTACAAAGAAGACACTTTGCATCGCATTTCGACCTTCTTTACTCATAAAAATTCCTTCACCGTCGTACCCCTAGCATAAATTGTAAAATTACGTAACCAGCATCTCGGTATCGATAAAAAAAATTCTTTCGTTGCGTAACTAATTTTAAGTCCTTGGAAGATTTTTCCCTGATTAGTTTCCCTAATCGATTCCAACGCTCTTTTGCGTAGAAAAACTTCTTGGAGTTCAATCATTCCATTTTATGTTGGTACTCCTGATTGAAACTGTTGCTATGGCAACGCTATCAGTTCTGAAGCCCTCAGAAGTACCAACAACGAATTTAAACACTCGGATATTCTCTGTGGTTTTAGACACTCTTATCAGTGGTAGTTGGTACTCCTGATTGAAACTGTTGCTATGGCAACGCTATCAGTTCTGAAGCCCTCAGAAGTACCAACAACGAATTTAAACACTCGGATAGTCTCTGTGGTTTTTAGACACTCTTATCAGTTGGTAGTTGGTACTCCTGATTGAAACTGTTGCTATGGCAACGCTATCAGTTCTGAAGCCCTCAGAAGTACCAACAACGAATTTAAACACTCGGATAGTCTCTGTGGTTTTTAGACACTCTTATCAGTTGGTAGTTGGTACTCCTGATTGAAACTGTTGCTATGGCAACGCTATCAGTTCTGAAGCCCTCAGAAGTACCAACAACGAATTTAAACACTCGGATAGTCTCTGTGGTTTTTAGACATTCTGTTATCAGTTGGTAGTTGGTACTCCTGATTGAAACTGTTGCTATGGCAACGCTATCAGTTCTGAAGCCCCTCAGAAGTACCAACACGAATTTAAACACTCGGATAGTCTCTGTGGTTTTTAGATATTCTGTTATCAGTTGGTAGTTGGTACTCCTGATTGAAACTGTTGCTATGGCAACGCTATCAGTTCTGAAGCCCTCAGAAGTACCACACGAATTTAAACACTCGGATAGTCTCTGTGGTTTTAGATATTCTGTTGATCAGTTGGTAGTTGGTACTCCTGATTGAAACTGTTGCTATGGCAACGCTATCAGTTCTGAAGCCCTCGGAAGTACCAACAACGAATTTAAACACTCGGATAGTCTCTGTGGTTTTTAGATATTCTGTTATCAGTTGGTAGTGGTACTCCTGATTGAAACTGTTGCTATGCAACGCTATCAGTTCTTAAGACCTCAGAAGTACCAACAACGATTTAAACACTCGGATAGTCTCTGTGGTTTTTAGACACCTTATCAGTGGTAGTTGTACTCCTGATTGAAACTGTTGCTATGGCAACGCTATCAGTTCTGAAGCCCTCAGAAGTACAACAACGAATTTAAACACTCGGATAGTCTCTGTGGTTTTTTAGATATTCTGTTATCAGTTGGTAGTGGTACTCCTGATTGAAACTGTTGGCTATGGCAACGCTATCAGTTCTGAAGCCCTCTGGAAGTACCAACAACGAATTTAAACACTCGGATCAGAGTCTCTGTGGTTTTTAGACATTCTTATCAGTTGGTAGTTGGTACTCCTGATTGAAACTGTTGCTATGGCAACGCTATCAGTTCTGAAGCCCTCGGAAGTACCAACAACGAATTTAAACACTCGGATAGTCTCTGTAGTTTTTAGACACTGTTATCAGTTGGTAGTTGGTACTCCTGATTGAAACTGTTGCTATGGCAACGCTATCAGTTCTGAAGCCCTCAGAAGTACCACAACGAATTTAAACACTCGGATAGTCTCTGTGGTTTTTAGATATTCTGTTATCAGTTGGTAGTTGGTACTCCTGATTGAAACTGTGCTATGGCAACGCTATCAGTTCTGAAGCCCTCGGAAGTACCAACAACGAATTTAAACACTCGGATAGTCTCTGTAGTTTTTAGACACTGTTATCAGTTGGTAGTTGGTACTCCTGATTGAAACTGTTGCTATGGCAACGCTATCAGTTCTGAAGACCTCAGAAGTACCACAACGAATTTAAACACTCGGATAGTCTCTGTGGTTTTTAGATATTCTGTATCAGTTGGTAGTTGGTACTCCTGATTGAAACTGTTGCTATGGCAACGCTATCAGTTCTGAAGCCCTCGGAAGTACCAACAACGAATTTAAACACTCGGATAGTCTCTGTAGTTTTTAGACACTGTTATCAGTTGGTAGTTGGTACTCCTGATTGAAACTGTTGCTATGGCAACGCTATCAGTTCTGAAGCCCTCAGAAGTACCAACAACGAATTTAAACACTCGGATAGTCTCTGTGGTTTTTAGACATTCTTATCAGTTGGTAGTTGGTACTCCTGATTGAAACTGTTGCTATGGCAACGCTATCAGTTCTGAAGCCCTCAGAAGTACCAACAACGAATTTAAACACTCGGATAGTCTCTGTAGTTTTTAGACACTGTTATCAGTTGGTAGTTGGTACTCCTGATTGAAACTGTTGCTATGGCAACGCTATCAGTTCTGAAGCCCTCAGAAGTACCAACAACGAATTTAAACGCTCGGATCGTATTTCTGTGGTTTAGGGACTTAAAAATAAACCCTCTTCCGTTAAGATTAGAAAATAATTTAGGAGAGACACGTGCCTATTGATAACGGAAACATCTTCCTCCCCTTTTGTGCTCAACATCGCCTGACATGTTCTCTTAACTTATCTCCCCCAACGAAATTTCGCTAACATATGAGGTTCCTAATAGACACAATGACGTCACAACCTGTATACGCATAAATCCGAACCCTAAAAGTGATTTTATCCAGAAGCCTAGAAACAAACCTTGACCGAATTTTGTTTAAAAAACATTCGGGAACGTAAATTTTAATAGAAAAAGCTTCGTGGACGTATCGAGGACGTTGACCCGATGTTAATGTTTCCCTCCTCTTAATTGAGAAAGTTCTCGCTTCATTTCACGTCCTACAAACCAGAAAACGCGCCTAATTTTTGTTTTCAAATTTTCTATTTATATTATAAAGGCTGCTCCAGTTATGAGGTCAAAAATAAACGCTTTAATAACACATAAAGAAGTACAAAATTAAGGGAAAGTCTGTTTAATGAATACTTTAGTGTGCCACTGGTTTTAGGTTAGCTATAACCTTGCAACGCGACAGTGGCGCGATTGGTGGTGTGAATTTGAAACTTGGAAACGTTCACTAATTACCATAATTTTTAAGGCTCAGTATGAAATCGTGCATCTATAAATTGTTGTTTTTTCTTTGTTTAGGAGAAGAGGGTTTAAGAAAAAGAGCACTGAGATGATGGGGGAAGTGACGGCGCTGAGGCGCTGTGCGACCCAGCCGATACCTCGGGACGAAGTCGACGACATGCCGAAGACGACGATCGCCGAAAGGTTGGCGGCATTGAGGAAAAACGACAACAACTGGCTTAAGAGGGTCCCTAAAGCGAAACCCGACGAAGAGATCGTCTCGTTAAAACCGCCTTCGGTAAGTCTTGCCAAACGAAGTCAGAATTTCCCAAAAGGAACGCAGGGGTGCCAATCGAGGTCAGAATTTCCAAAAGGAGTGCAGGGGTGCCAACCGAGGTCAGGATTTCCCTAAAAGGAGTGCAGGGATGCCAAAATAGATCATAATTTTCGCTCCAAAAAAAGAACCTAGGAGTGCCAACCGAGGTCGGAATATCCCTAAAAGGGACGCAGGGGTGCCAATCGAGCTCAAAATTTCCTTTAAAGGAGTGCAGGGGTGCCAATAGAAATAAGAATCCCCCAAAAAAGACGCAGGGAAGCCAATCGAGGTCAAAATGTCCCCCAAATAAAGAACCCAGGGGTGCCAACCGAGGTCGGAATATCCCTAAAAGGGACGCAGGGGTGCCAATCGAGCTCAAAATTCCCTTTAAAGGAGTGCAGGGGTGCCAATAGAAATAAGAATCCCCCAAAAAAGACGCAGGGGTGCCAATGGAGGTCAGGATTTCCCTGAAAGGATTGTAGGGGTGCCAAAATAGATCACAATTTTCGCCCAAAAAAAAGAACCTAGGGGTGCCAACCGAGGTCGGAATATCCCTATAAGGGACGCAGGGGTGCCAATCGAGCTCAAAATTTCCTTTAAAGGAGTGCAGGGGTGCCAATAGAAATAAGAATCCCCCAAAAAAGACGCAGGGAAGCCAATCGAGGTCAAAATGTCCCCCCAAATAAAGAACCCAGGGGTGCCAATCGAGCTCAAAATTTCCTTTAAATGAGTGCAGGGGTGCCAATATAAAACAGAATTTCCCAAAAAGACGCAGTGGTGCCAATCGAGGTCAGAATTTCCCAAAAAGGAGTGCAGGGGTGCCAACCGAGTTCAGGATTTCCCTAAAAGGAGTGCAGGGGTGGCAAAATACATAATAATTTTCGTTTTCGCCCAAAAAAAGAACCTAGGAGTGCCAACCGAGGTCGGAATATCCCTATAAGGGACGCAGGGGTGCCAATCGAGCTCAAAATTTCCTTTAAATGAGTGCAGGGGTGCCAATAGAAATAAGAATCCCCCAAAAAAGACGCAGGGGTGCCAATCGAGGTCGAAATATCCCAAAAAGGGACGCAGGGGTGCCAACCGAGGTCGGAATTGCCCAAAAGATTTACAATTTCTTTTTTCCTTCGAATTTTCAACCTTGTGAGAATATTACGCTCCAGTATCGTGTGATTGCCGTGACCAGAACGAATGGACTTCTTTTTCTTTTCCCATTTCGAAATATTTTGAATCTGCGTCTATTTACGGGAAAAGAGGGAAATAACTGTGATCGGACTGTATTTTTTCACACTTTCTATTATTCTGGTTTTTTTAGCTGATTTTTTTTTCTTTTTGTGGAAACTAGGTGAAAATGACATACTTTGTGTGGGAGAACTAATGGTCCGATCGAGTCCATTGGTGGTTTTAGATCTCTTTTTACGCTATTTGGGGTCCCACATTTCCATTACTCCTTCACCCTCATATATGAAGGGTATATTATACTGAACCAAACTTTTCAACTGTCAAAATGGTGAAAAATGTGGATTTTAAAATAAAACGAATTTTCGGTATAGGAAAAGAAACTTTTTAAACTGATCCACTTATATTATCTAATGTAAATAATTACGGTTTTTTGTCTAAATTAAGATAAATGTGACGAATAGGAAAAAAGGTCGAGTTTATTTTGAGAACCCGACCAGTTCTATTCGCAGTCTCGCTTGGAATAGACGCTTTTAAATATTTTGCTATGGAAACCGCATGAAAAGCGATGGATTGGAATAAAATATCGCTTTCGATCTGCGTCGTCGTTTTTGTCTTGACTGCTCCTTATTTTCTGACAGCGTTGGTCTTATCGATTCTGATTGTTCAGGGAGGAGTGAACAGAGTTAGCGACCGCCTGGGCCAGCTTGAGACCGCGTCGCAGGGATGGAAGGCGAGAATCGGCGACAAAGATGCTGTCCAGTTTACCGTCGCTGGGAAAATGTCATCCGAAGCGCTTCCGCCAGCTCCGAACCTTGGCGGCGCCAACCGTAAACCGAAACCGGTCGTCTTCACCAAAAATGGTATGTCGTTTACTCAAAGCCCGAAAAGGCCAAATAAAAGAAAAAAATAAGGTATTTTGTTTCTCTACGGAAATGTGTAGGGGTTGGTCCCATGATTAACCAAAAAAAAAGTGATTTTTTTCGTTTTTTCCTGATATCTCGAAAACCGTAGGTCGTAGGCGAAAAGATTTTTAGTACAAAATTGAAGATAATTAAATTTGCTATAATTTTGAGCTAATATGATTTTTTCGTAGGACCAAACGTTTCTGAGCTACGAGGTCGCTAAAAACCGGGGTTTTCTATTTTGACCTCTAAAGGACAGAAGACGTCATCTAATCAAAAAAGTGGACTTAATAAAAGTTGTAGAGAATTTAATTACCTTTTGAAAACAACTCTCAAAAAGCAATTAACGATAAATAGGCAGGGTGGGGGTAAATTTCAAACAAATTTCATTCAAAAATTGAAATTTTAAAAAAATTTATAAATACAAAATTAAAGCTTATAAAATTTTGTACAGATTTGATTTACTAAGATTTTTTGTAGGACCAAAGGTTTCTGAGCTACGAGGTGACAAAAAAGCGGGATTTTCGAGTTTTTGCTATAAAAAAAGTAAGATTTTAGAAAAGTCGGAAAAAAGCAAGGAAGGCGTTTTCTAATCAAAAAAGCATGCTAAGTAAACTTTGTAGAGAATTCAATTTCCATTTAAAATCAACTATCGAGAATCAACTATTGATTAGAAAATGCCTTCCATGATTTTTTCTGACTTTTCTGAAATCTGACTTTTTTCATAGGAAAAACTCGAAAATCCCGCTTTTTTGTCACCTCGTAGCTCAGAAACGTTTAGTCCTACAAAAAATCTTAGTAAATCAAATTTGTAGCAAATTTTATACACCTTAATTTTGTTTTTATTCATTTTTTTGAAATTTTAATTTTTGAATGAATTTTTTTTTTTAATTTACCCCCACCCCCGACTTTTGACCATTAATTTTTTTTTAGGGTTGTTTCTTAAAGGTAATTAAATTCTCTACAACTTTTATTAAGTACACTTTTTTGATTAGATGACGTCTTCTGTCCTTCAGAGGTCAAAATAGAAAGCCATGTTTTTTTTGCAACCTCGTAGCTCCGATACGTTTGGTCCTACAAAAAATCGTATCAGCTCAAAATTATAGGAAATTCAATTATCTTTAATTTTGTACTAAAAGTCTTTTCGCCTACGACCTACGGTTTTCGAGATATTAGGAAAAAAACGAAAAAAATCGCATTAAAAACGCTCTAGCGTCCAAAGCGCACGGGTTTCATTTACGGACTTTTTTGTGGTTGATCAGGGGACCAACACATTTCCGTAGAGAAACAAAATATTTTTTTCCACCCCCAGGCTAAGTTTGGACTAAATGTTATATCTAAAAATGTTTAGGCGTTTCCATGGCATCAGCATCAACACCTTCAGTCCCAGATAGTCTCGCCGCCCTCATGAAAAGGAGCATTTCAGTCCCAGAAGGCGAAGAAGAAGAACATCCAGCTCGCATCAAAGTGCCCGAAACTTACGATTCCGATTTCTCATCTTTCTTCGCCAACGCCGACGTCTCATTGCTCTCATCAAACTTCACCGACGTCGACATCGATTTTGAAGAAATCTCCCACAGCTCCCAACTGTAAACAAAACACCAAAAAACCAACATTTTTCTAAACATAATTTTCAGCCACGTACAGCGAAGAAACGTCCGCGTACAAAGGAAGCATAAATCCGCAAATCCGCTCAAAGCCTTAGCCGCCAGGACTGATCTAAAAACTGAATACGTTGAAGTCAAAATGGGTGTTGCAGATCGAGAAATAAGAAGAATGAATATTGAAAAATGTAATAAATGATTTTTGTTGAGAAGTTTTATTATTTTTGATTAGTGAGTAAGAACTGCGGATTGGCTGTGGAAGCTTTGGCTGGGCTGGCGAGCAAAGAAGATCTTTCGGCGATTTCGCTGAGAAAAGCGGCCGAAGGTTCCCCTGCTGTCAAACAATGGAATCATCCGATTTTGCTTAGAATTAAAGGAAGGCGACGTCCCCTCACTACAATCGTTCGCCCTCATTATAAAACCATAAACCAAGGCGATTCTTTCATACTAGTCACACAAAATAAGGTATTTCCATCCTTTTTTTGTGGAAACCTTTATTTTTAATTGATTTTAAGGTTTTTCATTGGGTCGGAGAGTATTCGAACGTCATCGAAAAGTCAAGAGGGGCGGACATCGCTTTGCATATTCAGACGAAAAAGGATTTGGGATCTTCGGCATCCTCTGTCGTCAACTTGGATGGAACGATCTTCACCGAAAGACATCGAGAGTTCTGGAAAACGTTGAACCTTCCTGAAAACATGATGGAAACATATAAAGGTGACTTTTTTTTAAATTTATCATTTTGGTACCTTGTGGTTTGTTTTCTGTACTTCGTTATAAAACCATTGGAACTGGATATTTTGGTCTTTGCGTTTCATTTTTCACACTTTAGTGGAGGGTATGGGTTTCTTTGTGGTGAAGAAGTTGAGGACCTTCTGGTAATGGGCATCTTTTGGGCTGTTACCTTAAGAGCCTATACCTAGGCCTACTATGCGTATACCTAGTCCTACCTATACCTATTCCTGCATATACTTACTGCACCTAGGCCTACTATACATATACATGGTCCTACCTATTCCTGCATGTACCTACTATACCTAGTTTACCTATTCCTGCATATACCTAGTTATACCTATTCCTGCACATACCTACTATACCTATTCCTGTATATACCTACTGCACTTAGGCCTACTATACATATACCTACTATACCTAGTCATACCTATACCTATTCCTGCATTTACCTACTATACCTAGACATACCTATTCCTGCATGTACCTACTATACCTAGTTATACCTATTCCTGCATATACCTACTATACCTAGTTATACCTATTCCTGCATATACCTACTATACCTAGTTATACCTATTCCTCCATATACCTACTATACCTAGTCCCGTATATACCTACTGCACCTAGGCCTACTATACATATACCTACTATAGGTACCTAGTCATACCTATACCTATTCCTGCATATACCTACTATACCTAGTTATACCTATTCCTCCATATACCTACTATACCTAGTCCCGTATATACCTACTGCACCTAGGCCTACTATACATATACCTACTATAGGTACCTAGTCATACCTATACCTATTCCTGCATTTACCTTCTATACCTAGTCCTACCTATTCCTGCATATACCTACTATACCTAGTTATACCTATTCCTGCATATACCTACTATACCTAGTTATACCTATACCTACTATACCTAGTCCTGCATATACCTACTGCACCTAGGCCTACTATACATATACCTAGTCATACCTTTTCCTGCATGTACCTACTATACCTAGTTATACCTATTCCTGCATATACCTACTATACCTAGTTATACCTATACCTACTATACCTAGTCCTGCATATACCTACTGCACCTAGGCCTACTATACATATACCTAGTCATACCTTTTCCTGCATGTACCTACTATACCTAGTCATACCTATTCCTGCATGTTATACCTAGTTACTATATACCTAGTTATACCTATTCCTGCATATACCTACTATACCTAGTCCTACCTATACCTATACCTATTCCTGCATATACCAACTGTACCTCGGCCTACTATACTTATATCTACTGTACCTAGTAATCCTACCTATACCTATTATTCCTATGCCTACTATACCTATACCTACTATAGTAGTGCATATACCTCCTATACCTAGGCCTACTATACCTTGTCCTAGCTATACCTAGGTCTAGGTTAAGTAGGTATAGGTAAATATAGTAGATCTAAGTAGATCTAGGTCTAGGTAGGAATAGTCTACCAACTAGACATGCTATACCTAGACCTCCTGATCCTATACCTACTGTACCTACTAGACCTAGACGTACTATACGTAAACCTAGTCCTACCTAGTCATTTTAAGAAGCCCTTAGTTCCCTTGATGGTAGTCATCACCTACCGACCTTTTGGCCTTTTCACTGCATGCTAATCAGCATACACCTCCACAAGCACTATTTTCATCTTATTTACCCTTTTTGCTTGTAAAATTAGTTCCAGGTCTGTACCAATATTTAAAATTTTGTTTTCTCGGTAAGTCTTTGCATGTTCCCATAACGGTTTTGTTCAGATAATTAACTTTTTTTTGTCATTTTAGGTGAAAATGCCGGACATCCTGGTGAAGACGAGGTGTACGAAAAGGCCATTTCGGAGACATTCGTCGTTTATAGTTTGACCGGCGAAAAATTGGTCCCGGTCGACTCTTATTGGGGCCGGTGTCCCAAAATCGATATTTTAGACCCGGGAAAAGTTCTCGTTTTCGATTTCGGGTCTGAAGTTTATATGTGGGCGGGGAAAAACGCGGACATGAAAGAGCGTCGCCAAGGCAACTCTTTGGCGTCCGAGTTGTACAAAAGTGGCTACAGAAACAACTGGCAGCCTACAAGCATCCTCTGGCTTGATGATGAGATGGAAAACGACTCACGACCCGAATACAGCGTCTTTTCCAAGGTCACCCAGCATATGGAGCCGATAGTCTTCAAAGAGAAATTCGTCGATTGGCCCGATTTCACCCGCGTCATTCGCACCAAAGATAAGACAAGCAACAAGCAGTACGATGGAAGCGTCAACGTCCATCCATGCGACTACAAAGCGATGCTAAACTGGTCGATACCTGAGCCCGATCTTGTCCTCGAAGGCTCCCATTTGGGAAGAGGAAAGCACTACTATGATGAAGAAAGACGCCTCAACTATGAAGTTACCACTAAAGATGTCAAAGTTTGGCAAATACAGAACAACGTGAAGACTCCGATTGAGAAATCGAGTCTTGGAAACTTTCACGAAGAAGAAAGCTACGTCATCAGATGGCACTATTGTGTTTCAACAAGTGGTATGTTTCAAAAAAGCGATAATTATTATGGTGGTGAGGTCTCTAGAGCCTTGTATTCATTCTATGGTGTTCCTCCTCCCCAAATTTGTCTAAAATAAGCCAAAACTTGTCTTTTTTCAGCGAGGGAGTTGAGCGGTTTGCCCTCCAAGCATGCAGACTTGGGTCGAGACCGTCTAGCGCACATGGTCTGGCATGGCCGCAAAGCTCCGGTGATCGAGCAAGGGACCGCCGCTCTCTTGACAAGCTTAGGCGACGATGACAGCGGCCCAATACTCACCATCGACCAAGGAACCGAATCTCCGGCCTTCGTCGCCATCTTTCCAGGACCCGTCGTCTTCCATTCATCACACCGTAAGCATCAAAACAATCATCATCATCATTTCATTGTCTTCCAGGGGACGAACGGCTCTACCTCATCACCGGAGAACCCGACGAAATCACCCTCCACGAAGTCAAACCTGACGCCAGCCAATTAAGAAGCCGCGCTAGTCTCTGGCTATTGAACGTCATCACCGGAACAAGTTACCTTTGGCACGGAGCTAAAACATCTCAAGAAAAACAAAACGTAAGTCAATTTCAACACAAAAATTACTAATAAAAAGCCCAGATTGCATATAAAGCTGTCTCCTACCTGAAATCGGCAAGCCCTAAAGAATTCAATTTGAGCGCAACCATCACCATCAAGGAAATCCAAGAAGGAGAAGAACCGTATGACTTTTTAGGAAGCATCAATCGAGAAAGCTACTGTTCCTTGTTGAGCTATCAAGTTGACTGCGATTGGACACCAAGATTGTTCCATTTGAGCTCACTTTTAGGTGACTTTACTGCATGCCCTGTTGTCCCTGCTCGCCACCATCCGAATTCAGTGACACCATATCCGTATACAAAGGAAGACCTCTACGGCACAAGTCAGCCATCGTTGCTCCTTTTAGATGTCGGCTCTGAGCTCTGGCTTTGGTGTGGATGGTGGGAAGGAGACTTAGACTCCAGAGGTACGGCGTGGGGTCGCTACCAATCCGAAAGGAAAGCCGCCATGACGACCGCTCTCCAATATTGGACCGAAAAAGGCGGAAATACTTCATCAGTCTTTATCGTCTATGCTGGACTTGAGCCGTCAAAGTTTAAGTCGTTTTTCGCCCTCTGGGAAGACAGATGCGACCCCGCTTACGAGTTTAATGTCCTCGAAGGTCATTACGATGGTGAAGCGAAAAAAGTTCAAGACGAACTCGCCAATTTGGAAGCTCGCTCATATCCAGTCAGCGAGCTCACGTCATATCCGCTTCCTGGAGGAGTAGATCCCACACGTCTAGAATACTATCTCGACCCTGTTGACTTCAAGGTAAAAAACCCATAAAAATATCAAAACTAATTCCTTTTTTAGAAACTTCTTGGTGTTTCGAAAGAAGAATTTGAAGAGCTCCCTATTTGGAAAAGGACGAATTTGAAAAAGACGGCTTGCCTCTTTTAATTTTAATTCCCTTCGTGGAAAAAATTACCATCGGCTGTGAATTTTATGTTATTTCTCTTATTATTTAATCTTTGTTATATTTTGTATTCGCCTAATCAAAAATAACGGCGCTAATCATCCCTCGGCTCTTATTTTTCATTAAATTCAGGATCTCGCATTTCTTCTTTTTTTGTTTTTGTACGAAAATTGTTTAATCTGAACGTGTGAATTTTTGTTCTAATAACGATATTTTGTAATTCTAAAATATTTTGTATTAAAAAACATTTTAAAAGAATTTTTCTAACCTCAAAATGATAACCTTCTAAGGGAACAAACTGGTGGACTGTTTTTGAACTAAAATGCCTTCATTCTTGATGGCTGGGCTATCATTTAATGCCTCCTGAATCAGGGATATTCTCGTCCACAACCTCCTAAATCAGAGGTATTCTCGTCCACAGCCTCCTAAATCAGGAATATTCTCGTCCACAGCCTCCTAAATCAGGAATATTCTCGTCCACAGCCTCCTAAATCAGGAATATTCTTTTCCAAAGCCTCCTGAATCATGAATAATCTTCTCAACACCCTCCTGAATCACGAATATTCTCGTCCAAAGCCTCCTAAATCAGGAATTTTCTCGTCCAAAGCCTCCTAAATCAGGAATTTTCTCGTCCAAAGCCTCCTAAATCAGGAGTATTCTCGTCCACAGCCTCCTAAATCAGGAATATTCTCGTCCACAGCCTCCTAAATCAGGAATATTCTCGTCCACAGCCTCCTAAATCAGGAATATTCTCGTCCACAGCCTCCTAAATCAGAAATATTCTCGTCCACAGCCTCCTAAATCAGGAATATTCTCGTCCAAAGCCTCCTAAATCAGGAATTTTCTCGTCCACAGCCTCCTGGATCAGGAATATTCTTGTTCACAGCCTCCTGAATCACGAATATTCTCGTCCAAAGCCTCCTAAATCAGGAGTATTCTCGTCCACAGCCTCCTGAATCAGGAATATTCTCGTCCACAGCCTCCTGAATCAGAGATATTCTCGTCCACAGCCTCCTAAATCAGGAATATTTTCGTCCACAACCTCCTGGATCAGGAATATTCTTGTCCACAGCCTTCTGAATCAAGAATATTCTCGTCCAAAGACTCCTCAATCATAGGTGCCTCCTAGATCAGGGATGTTCTTCTGTGGAGCCTCCTAAATCCTAGACGCTTTCATTCACCATGTCCCTCCTGCACGAAAATAAAAAATAGAAACTGCACAGTGAAACTCGTTTTTGAAATGTCCGCCTATCTATGAATCAACAAAAACACCTTTTCTATCAAGATTTTAATCTGAGGCCTCAGGAAAAGTGACAAAATAGTCGAAAATTTTGCTATAAATATATTTTATTTACATTTTTCGTTATAAATAAATTAGACTATTCTGAATCCGTTGTGGTCTGCGATGTAGTTAACTTTGACTGGGACGCCTTCGGGGCTGATGTAGGAGTAGGAACCTTTTTTGACGATGACGTATTCCCAGCCTTCGTTTGTCGACAAAAGGCTTCCTTGCTCTGCTACTTGAGTGCCGGATTTGTCATCGGAGAAGCTAAAAAAGAAAAGTTTGTTTGGGTTTCTATGGCAACGAGGTTCTTACCCGTGGGTGTACTGGAGACGCGAATCTTGGATGTTGACTCGAGAGTTTTGGGGGACGGTGACCGGCGATTCGGGAGCTTCGACGCTCGTGTCGAGTAGTTTCGACCCTTGGGAAGAAGGGAACGGCGTTTGGTAGGACTGTGACGTCGGCGAGTATTGAGGGAAATCGGAAGATTGGAGCGAATTGAAGTTATTAGCGGGAGCTACTGGGAGCTGCTCTTGTGGAGCTGCCGGGAACGTTTGTTGCGTAGGTGGAGCAGGAAACTGTTCCTGAGGAACTGCCGGGATCTGCTGCGCAGGAGCTGCGGGGAACGATTCTTGCGTAGGTGGAGCTAGGAACGGCTGTTGAGGAGCTTCAGGGAGCTGTTCCTGAGGAGTTGACGGGAACTGCTGTGCAGGAGCTGCGGGGAACGTTTGTTGCGCAGGCGGTGCTGGAAACTGCTCCTGAGGAGCTGACGGGAACTGTTCTTGAGGAGCAGCTCCTTGTGCAAAACCCACTTCAGGACGAGGTGCTGGTGCTGCCAAAGCAGAAAATTGAGGTGGAACCCCATACTGCGATGCAGGATACTGGGCACTACACACTCCAACCAAAAAAACCAAAAACTGCAAACAAAATATTACATGAAAATATCCAAATTTTCCGACTTACCAACATGTTCGTAGATTCCCAAGACTGATATCGAGATTTACATCAAACTAGTTTATATAGAGGCCCATTTTCTCCCACTTTATGCCGAAAATAAGTGAAAAATACCCAATTACTGGGATTTTTACTTTTATCTAGATTCCAATTGATTTTTATTTAATGGCATTTCGATTGTTTTTGCGATTTTTATTTGGGAGGGTGCGAAAATGGAAATTCCGGGGGTTTTTTCGGACGCCTCGGGGTTGCTGGGATCTTTTAATTGTTTTTCAAGTGGCCAGGATGTGAACGGAATGCGAGGTGATTGACCGCCTCGAGCCCTAAAAGACATTCGCCAATTTGAGCCAAATTCACAGCCTCCTCAATTCGAAAAATGTAGTCCACGTCCATGTGAATTCTTGAAATCCACAGCCTCCTAGATCTCGGGATTCTATTTCCCGCATGCCACGGCCTCCTAGATATTAGAAGCCTTCTGAATCAGGAATATTCGCTAATCGTAGGTAGCTAATGGGTTTCCTAAATCAGGAGTAAAGTCGTAAACCCCTTGTTAGCCTAATAAGCCTTAATAATCAGGAATATATTAGTCCACAGCCTCCTTAATCGTATATGCCTCAATTCCCTCCTGAATCAGGAATATTCTTGTCCACAGCCTCCAAAATCGTAGGTGCTTCATCCACCGTGCTCTTGAGCCAGGAATACTTTAATCCACAGCCTCCTCAATCTTAAATGCCCCTTTTACCTCCTAAACCATCGATATTCCAATCCACAGCCTTCTATAGGCCAGACATGTACTGTGAATGCCTAATTGACCTCCTGAATTAAGAAATTCTCGTTCAAGATACAGTTTTAGGAGGCCAATTTTCCCGAAAATAAAAAGTTAAAATCGAGGAAGCCTCATTGGCCTCCTGAAACCGGACTATTTCCCTCCACAGCCTCCTAAATCATAGAATGTCTTATCCACATAATGGGCCTTCTGAATCAGGAATTTTGTGGTCCACAGCCTCCTAAATCTTAAATGCCTCATGGACCTCCTGAATCAGAAATATTCCAATCCACAGCCTTCGAAATCGTAGAAAGACGTCTTGAGCCAGGAATATTCTCCTTCACAGCCTCCTATATCGTAGAAAGGCCTCCTGAGCCAGGAATATTCTCTTCCACAGCCTCCTATATCTTAGAAAGGCCTCCTGAGCCAGGAATATTCTCCTCCACAGCCTCCTAAATCTTAAATGCCTCATGGACCTCCTGAAACAGGAATATACCAATCCACAGCCTCTTAAATCGTAGAAAGACGTCTTGAGCCAGGAATATTCTCCTCCACAGCCTCCTATATCGTAGAAAGGCCTCCTGAGCCAGGAATATTCTCTTCCACAGCCTCCTTAATCGTAGAAAGGCCTCCTGAGCCAGGAATATTCTCCTCCACAGCCTCCTAAATCTTAAATGCCTCATGGACCTCCTGAAACAGGAATATACCAATCCACAGCCTCTTAAATCGTAGAAAGACGTCTTGAGCCAGGAATATTCTCCTCCACAGCCTCCTATATCTTAGAAAGGCCTCCTGAGCCAGGAATATTCTCTTCCACAGCCTCCTTAATCGTAGAAAGGCCTCCTGAGCCAGGAATATTCCAATTCCAAGCCTTATAAAGGTTTTATGATGCACAGCCGTATCTTATGAACCTTATTCACCAAATCTGCCTCCGCCCTCCTGAATCTCATTCCCTCAAAATCTTCATAAGTCTCATAATAATTTTCATGAACTTCGGTAATCGGATGAGCCATTTCGGAGATAAAAGGTCCTGGAAACCTTCAAGGTTTGTGGCAAAAGCGACTCATTCGGCGCCCCCTTTTTCCTCCAATCATTCAATTTGGCAACCCCGTCGGCCCTTCCTATTGTTAAATCCACATCTCGGATTTAAATAAAAATGGACCGGGAATTTCGCTTATTCCGGCCTCCTCTTCAAAAAAAATCGTAAAAAATTAACATAAAAATGAATGGCAAAATTAATTAGGGAACCGTTTTCTTGTACTACGAAGAGAAAAAAAAAAACTTAAAAAATACACGATCCCCCCCCCCTACCACACGTCCGTTTCCTAGTGTGAACTTCCTGGATTCAAGGTTTCCCAAGTTTTCATTCATGGGAGTTCGGTCCCGTTCATTTAAATCCGGACAGGAAACCGGGAAAATGAAAATTCCACCTCCTTTTTGTTGAAAAAAATACACCGGAGGTTTAATTTCCTGGAATTTTTATCGGGGAAATCGACTTCATGAAAATCAAAGCGAAGAAACCACGGCCTCCTTGATTCACTAAGTTGGCAACCCTGGAATGACGTCACTATTGCCCAACTTTTGCTGCTTCATTGACAAATATGTTGGCTGCCCTGCTTTTATGGACAGTTAAGTTGGCAATCACTTATTTCTAGACTTCATAAAGGACGAAAATTTTCCTTTCAATCTTACCTTGAGATCAGCGCAACCTGTTGCTACGTGAACGCTTTAGTTCCAAGAATCTCCACCAGAGTTCATCCTCATTCCTAAAATTTTTATTTTTCGAATTTTTTATTTCTTCCTGGAATGCGGACGAAGGAGTAATAGGCGAAAAAAAATTGGATTTCAAAAAAAGACACATTTTCATCGGAATTTATTTACAAAAGAACAATGGAGTCACTATTTATAGACCCCATGACATATTAATTTTAAATGCTGATTTCATAAAACCATAACATCACGTACATTTTATTTAAATAGCTTTTATTTCAAAAATTGCGTGCGTTAGCGTCATTTTACCATGGCAACCAGCTCATAAAACTCGTTGCCATGGCAATCAGGCAATCTATTTACATAATCAACATATATACATAAAAAATAAGGTTTCTTGAAAATATAAGATAAAAAGCGTGAGAAAATCGATCTATATAAAATCTCAGAACTTCCTTATCATAAATAAACAAAAATAAGCCGATATTTACAAGTCCGGGCTAATCCGGTAAACAAAAAAAAAAAATTCTCGTGGGAAAACTACTTAAATGGAAAAACCGATGACCACCAATGACGTCACCGCCTTATCACTGATAAGGGCGACTCTAATCCACAGCCTCCTTCATTGAACGGTTTTTTCATAGAAAAATGTGCATAATTACGTGGTGGAAAGCTCAAAGAGATCAAAAATACATTTTAGAACTCTATGGAGGCATTTTTTGAGCTACTATAGCTACCAGGGAGGTATAAGGAACTAAAAATTAGCTCAATAGAACTCTAAACTACAACTAGGACCATAGGGCTACAAACTTAATAAATTTTGTGGACGCCAATGACGTCACAAGGGTTCCAAACTGGAACACAAAATTTCGCAAGAAGAAAAGCTCCCACGGCCTCCTAGATGTTAGCACCTTGGAAAAATTCAATATATCGGCAACACTGATTTTTGGTGTTTTTTTGGAATAAATCGCAAAATATGCGTTTTCAGACTTACAGATAGACGGTTCCTTAGACGGTGGCGCGACTTGAGGGAACCACGTGAACTAAAATGCACATTTTCCTATTTTTTTTCCACTCCCATATTTGACACTGGAACTTATATTTAGGATGAAGATAACACTGAGGGGGAGTTTTTTTGAGGCACTTGACACTTTGAAGGTCTCGTCGTGATGAAAAAAAGACACAAAATCAGCTTTCACAATGATCTCAGAGGTTGACGTCACTCTGTTAGACCACTGGGAAAGCCAGTTTCGTTTTTTGGAGAGATGAGAAGGAAAAAAAATTTTTTTTTCTTTCTTGAGTTTTTCGGGACGTAAAGTCAGGGCGGACGTCGGTGCGGGACTGTCTGCTGACGTTGATACTACGTTCCGTCCCCACCCCACTTGGCAGAAAAAAAAGGTGGGGAGGCCCCCCTCCAGAATTCCTCGTGGTGGGGAGTGCCATTCACAAATTCCGACGGATCTTCTTTTTTTTTCTCGAGTGGGGCTCCCACAGGAAGTTAAAAACAATTTCATTCAAGAAGGGTGTCGAAGGAGCGAGAGAAAAAAAAAATCTGAAACATAAGTTTTGATTAATTTACATACGTTAGATTGCCAGATGTCGGTTTATGAAAAAAAGAAGCCTTGGGAAATTACGAGCGGATTTATTCCACGCTTTTTTTTTGTTCACCAGGACCGTAACGACCCACAAAAAATGATAAACAATGGTTTATTATTTGCAAGTTGTAAAGAACTGAAATTTATGTCGAATACCCTAAAAATGATGAAGTCAATTTGATGCTAAATTGGCGTTTTTGACTAATTTTTGAAGGCTGAAGGTTGGAGAATATTCCTGATTCAGGAGGCTGTGGACAAGAATATTCGTGATTCAGGAGGCTGTGGACGAGAATATGATTTAGGAGGCTTTGGACGAGAATATTTCTGATTCAGGAGGCTATTTACAAGAATATTTCTCATCCAGGAGGTATCTAGGATTTTGGATGCTTTTTGAATGGACAAAAAAATGAGATTTTTTTTTTTATGCTTTGAGAATGGACAAAAAATGAGATTTTTTTTAAACTTTTTATTTCGAAAACCACACAAAAAACCTTCAAAATCAAAATTTCCTGCCATGCTCACAAAAATCTACTACACTTAAAATTTTGACAAAGTTTTGTTCATGAAAAACTTGAAAAGCATACCAGAAAGTTAAATATTCCAAAACACCTTTACTTCAGTTTTGGGACTTTTTGGGGGATTTCACACGGTTTTGGCGAAAATTGGAGGATAAAAATTAGCTTTTTTTTTATTGAAAAATTGGCTTCTTTTTATCCCACTTTTTGGTCAAAAACCCACAAATTTCCATGATTTTCGACTTGTTGGCAGTCACCCTTACGTATCTCAAGAACGCCTTAACTGATTTTCCCTTTAAAAACCATTTTTGGAAAGCTCCATCCTATCATTACATCATATCTCGACCATAAAATGGTCGAGTGTTTTTAAATCGTGTTTTTCAATGGAAATGTCGAAACATACGTCAGAGTTGATAACCCCACTGATAAGAAAGAAACCTACCAGGATCTAAACAATAGTTTGTTTATAGGAGATTTCATACTTTCAGCTTTAATTTGTCAAGTCGGATTATCGAGATTCTTCAGGCCATCAGAGGCCTTCCATGTCACCGCATTTTGTCGACAGGGGGGGTCTTTTTGATCGTCTATATCCGAGACAGACTGGATGTAAGGGGGCGAAGCTATTCTTGGATGAGGCCAACAAGACAGACATAGGCTCTAAGAGCTCCTATTTATATTTTTTAGCTCCCCCGCGAACACAAAAAGAAAAAAAAATCCAACGAAAAAGACACAAAATCCACAAACAGGAAGTCGAAGGGGGTGAATCCCGATATCCTATCTAATCTTTCCCCAACCTTCATTGAAAAATCGAAAAGAGGCCAAATATTCTCGACAAATCCTCCATTCAAAAAAAATAAATAGAAAAAAGATCCCAATGAATAAGCAATTCGGGTTTATCATAAACAGATTCTCTCATAAAAATTTATCACTTTTCTTCTTCTATTTTTTCAAGAGTATAATCGAAATTGAGGTCATTTTTCTCTCATTCATTAAAAATCCCTTTAAATTGCCTATTATCAATGAGTTCAGGCTTTTATCTTTTTTTTTCGTTTGAGATAAAATGGTCGAGTGTTTTTTAAAAAGGGTTTTTAAATCGTGTTTTTCAATGGAAATGTCGAAACATACGTCAGAGTTGATAACCCCACTGATAAGAAAGAAACCTACCAGGATCTAAACAATAGTTTGTTTATAGGAGATTTCACACTTTTAGCTTTAATTTTTTATTCTACTACAATTTAACTTCTCATATTGCCCAGTTGTCTAAATACAACATTTTTTGAGTTATTCCAGTCTAAAAACATGGAAATTACTGATAACTCAAAAATGGCTGGACTTTCCCAAGTCCATAAAAACCGAAAAAACGCCTTTTTTTCTTATTTTTCGTCTAAAACAATGTTTTTTTGAGTATTTTCTACTGAAAAAACACTAGTGAAAAGCATTAACAAGGCTCAAACGAAGGTGCAATTGACGCCCTTGACCTATCCGACCCTTATGAGACAATGGAATTTCCTCAATACGTGATATGGTGCAATGATTCAGAGTTGAAAAATTTTCAAATTTCAAAAGAGGTTAGTGATGGATAACCTTTTGTTGAGGTACCCACTTTTGTTATGGCTGGGGAGGCGACTCAATGTCCGCTATTTCTGGACGCAGCCCAGCTTCTATTATGGGACGAGATGGGGAGAGAAAAAAATCGGCAATAGGTCCCGAAAAGGCGGACCAAATTGACAGGTTATCTTTTCGGGAAGTCGAGGTTAATAATTGAAAAACACCCGAATCCTTTATCGAAATCGGTCAATTGCGTGTTGGATAAGAAAGTTACAAAGGTCTTTTTTCGTCGCCCTAAATATTTTTTTTTTCTCCTCTTGTGTACATTTGGCATTCAAATAAGATACGAGATGAGCCTCTTGGGGGTTTTGTCTGTCGCGAAAGCCGGGGACGGGGACGCGTGGGAGCCGCTCAGACCAGTCGATCCCACACTACCTGACAAGTCTCTCATCGCACAAAACCCTTCTCAAGCCCCCCCTTCGCATTCTTCCCAAGTTCCGTGGAACTTATATAAGGGCTTATCTGCCACAATTTCGACCTCATGAAAAAAAGTATCGAAGTAAACCCCCCTTGGATTTTAGCGAGGAATCGATTGAAACCAATAACTTTTGGATTTGACAAACAGGGAGCTCTAGAACGACCCCAACTTCGTTATTTTAAATACGAACCCTATGTTTTGACGACGGAAATCGATTCTACGCTTGATTTCCAGTAAATTTTACTTACACCACTTTTTTGATATTACCAAACGTTCGTTGGATTTGGATACTTCTTTTCGTCAGGTTCCTTCGCAGGATCTTTTCATCCTATCAAAAAAGTGAGCGAAGTAAAAGATACTAGAAATTAAGCGTAGAATCGATTTTCATCGTCAAAACATAGGATTCGTATTAAAATAACGAAGATAGGGTCGTTCTGAAGCTCCCTGTAAGTCAGATCCAAAAGTTATTGATGCCAATAGATTCCTTGCTGAAATCCAAGGGGGGTTTACTTAGCTTCTTTTTTTCGTCGAGTCAAAATTGTGGCTTCACTCTAGCATTCTCTGTGTTCCACTGTTCAGCTGGGAAGATGCGGGCACGATCGATTCTAAAAATTGTTTTCATTTCAATTTCGATGCCCTCCGGATTTTCGGTCTGGCTCAACAGAGCGTAGCCCTCAGACACTCCCCCGCCCTCCGCCACCTAAGCGGGTCTTTCCACTCGAACCGCCTTGAAAACAAGCTTTAATTAACAAGCAACGCGTGGAAATTTAAAGAAAACGACATTTAAATCCCCCCCAAGGTTATTCAATTTTTTTTCCCCTTACGAGCATTCAAGATAATTACAATGGCTTCTCCTTGATTATTTTTACACCTGTCCTAGTTCCTTTCAGGACACGTGCCCGACATAAATTAAACTTTTTATCACGCAAAAATCGCTGTTACGTCCCTTATATAGGTCAAACTTCCCAATTCCTAAAAACTCTAAAATGGAGTTTAACGCCCTAGGAGACATTCTTTGTAAAAATCGTTTTCTATTTTGGGAATTTCCGAAGGGGAAAAAGTTCTTATATTTAACACTTCCGCATCCCTGTCAGGATTTAGGGATGCCATCGCGTTTAGTCAGCGTCTAATAAAAGATCTTCCCTCGTTGAAAATCTGTTTACAATTTGAGGGGTTTCTAATTTTGAGGAATTAGAGGTCAGACGGGTCGATGAAGAGGTCGTTGACGTCTCAATTCTTTAGCTTTTGAATGAATTCGAAATTGAAATCGTGATCGAGGCCCGAAAAATAGACGTCGTAGTTGACGAACTTGGTGATGATGCCGTAAACGATGCCGTCGCATATGAGAGGGCTGCCTATGACAGCGGGGTTCCCTTTGGGTATCTCCGCTTTGATGCATCGAAGGCCATCTGCCTGGATGCTGTAAACGACATCTTTGACGCATTCACGGTCATGGCTGCAGATCGACGGGATGTTGCATTCAGGATCCTCTAGTCCCCACGGTGACACAGAATGCTTCCTCATACTCCCAGCTTTGTTCCTATAATAGAAAACGCACGTTTCGACCAACAGATTGGGAGAACTCGTCGCTGGAACCCTGAAGAAGTGATTCGCCTTCTGATGAACCACCACGGCACCCAAATCGTGAATATAAAGCTCATCGATTGTCATCGAAAAGAAGTCATGGACGTGGATTTGAAGAGGCTGAACGATCAAACCGTGAAATTGAATTATCGACATACGTGACAATCCGTAAGGGTTGAATTTATAAAGCGACATGTTCTCTTGATCTTCGACTAGAATGTATTCACCAAGGCAGCTACTAGTCGTCAATATAACATCTTCTGTTATATAACCTCCTATACATGTCATAGAAGTCTCGTTTATATAAATCTTCGCCAACCTTTCTTCCAGAAAGAATGTCGTCGGAATCAACCCTTGGGCTAGCCCTATCACGAAAAACAGCAACATTAACATATGTAACCTGTGGCATCAATGTTGCGCAATAATGACATATGGAATAGAATAAGTTTATTGGGGGACACATGACCGTTTTTAAGGGGGGGAAGATCCGGTTTTGTTGCAGTTGCATCGAGAATTTCGTGGGAATTTTTTTTTTCCGCAAGGACGAAAAATGGGCACCTTGGGGGTTCCTGGCGCCTCGAGACCGCAAAGAGGGGAGACCCTGCAACAAGTTCTGACGTCATTTTTGCCGGATCTACCGCGTGGGAAAACATAGGGGGCGAACAAGAGGGGTTAAGGCCAAAAAAAGGGTGGAACCAGTTTCGAAAATGAAAAGTAATGATAGGACGAGCAGACATACCAAAATAAGTGATGGATCCTACGGGCGTATATCCACAATCGCGTAAGTTCACAAGCAAACTGGCCCGACAAAAGGGCCGACGCTCCGATGACCGGGGGGAAGGAGGTGATGACGTCATGCGCGGAGGGGTGGGGGGCGAGTCCCGAGAAGGGGGTCGAGTGAAATTTCTTCCCTCGTGGTGGGGTTGTGCCGCTACTACGACTCCCTTAATTTCTACCCCATTTTAATTGCGTACTACACGATTCACCTCCACTATAGAACATATATATATCTTCCAAAGGGCCACTATACCATATATTTACATATATACTTTTTATTTAGTTTAACTCCATATGTTTCATATTTTAAAAAGATGGATCTCAAGCAAAGTTCTGACAAGGCACTATCAAGCTTTGGAAGTTCCACCCGAGGCGACAACGGCGGAAATCAAAGCGGCCTATTATAAGCAATGTCTTATTCACCATCCGGACCGAAATGACGGCAATTCTGAGAGATTCCAGGCAGTTACCGCCGCCTATGAAGTTCTCAGGAACCACAAGAAGACATCGATATCCTTCCAGGCCGTTCAAAAGTTCCGTGCTCCTATTTACGATTTCGATGAGTGGTCGAGGCTTCACTATAGTGGGAACTTGGCGAGAAAAGCGGCCGCGAAACGGAGATACTACGAGATAAACAACACGAACGTTCACATGGTGAAGAATGAAAACGTCGTATTTTCCATTCTTGCATTGTTCGTCATCGCCATCCTGTATCTCTTCTTTGTAAAGCAGGAAGGCACCTATAAACCCAATAGAAAACTAAATATTAAAAAGTAATTGAATTGCCCAGGAGGTCGATTCTGTAGTCACGATCGTGTTGGCCAAAAGGTCACCCTTTTAGGTTTCCAAAGCCCAGTGATGCTACCTAAGGACCGCTTAGAAATGACGCTAGAGATGCTGTCATTGAGGCTACTATGGACAAACCGAGCATGCCCTAGGATAGTCATTTTAGTCCAACGAACCTCCTTTTGACAGTGTCAGCTCAAACGTGGTAAACTGGGCCAACGTTGGTTAATTGAAAACTGGGCTTAAGATTAGAGAGAATGGTAAACTGGGCCAGAATTGAGCAAAAAAAGGGGCAGAAGGACACAAAGCTTTGAATTATCCTCAGACTATCTTAATATGAAGGTAGTTGCTTTAAAATTTTGGTTGTTCGAAGGGTTAAAAGGTGGATAAGGCAAATATAGAGCTGTTTAGTTTAGTAGGTGTTAAATTCGAAATTTTAGGGGCAGAAAAAGACTAAATATGTATAGAAAATTATAATTTATGTGGAAAAATTGCGAAAACTAGAGTAAAGGAAGCAAAATTTAATTTCTAATTTTCCATCGCATCCATCTTTTTCTCTCCCCAGTCTCACGATAAGAAAGGCTCTCGTGGGGTCTAGGGTGGGGTGGAGGAGGGGGGCGGGGTAGGGAGGAGTTATGCGAGAAATGTCGGCGGAGAGAACGGCGCGCCTTGGGGCCTGGATAAGGGGGAACCTCAAGGTGACGTCGTCGAAAGTCATCATCGCCTCACCTCCCCACCCCCCCTCCACCAACCCCGGAGCCCTTATCGGAATTCCAACCCGAAGGGTCCGGAAAAATAAGTTATTGAGAATCTTCATGTACATTTAAAGGTGATCCTGCGGTTCTTGTAGAGCAGGGAAGAAGAACCACCAATTAAACCCTCAAAAGGGGTGAAATGTGTTGCAACAATAGGGAGCATCCTGACCCTGCTCATCCAAAAGATCTTCCATTTCTCAAAACTCATCTAAAGTTCTTCCTATTCTATGGATGGCTTTCAAGGACTTGATCCACCGATGGCCCTGCTGAAATCGTGTTTTTCTTATTGAAAGGTTTTCTTTTATAGACCATTCATGTCATTAACACGATAATGCTTCCTGTCTTGAATGGCTCTCGAGATATGAGCGTCCCCCCTTATTTCGAAGGTCCCAGGGTTTATCTCGATGTTCCATGAAAAACTGTTCCAAAGTCCTTTTCCCCCATATCGTCTTACGTCATAGATACCGACTATCATATTTATATAAATATATTTCTTTAAAAAAGGAAGATGAAAGCATGCGAAGTCAGGAAGTGCACAGTCGACTAAGCGTCAATTAACAGAAGGAAACTGCTAACTAGGAGAGCCCTCTTTTTTACCTTGAGAACACATGCCTTGAGTATAATAATTTAGAAAAAAAAACCCTTATGAGTAATTTTTTTGAGAAATTGAACGGAACCGATCGGATTTGTCATGCTGCAACGTGAAATTTCGATCATTTTGTCATTCTTAACGGTGATAAGGAGGTTAAAAGTAGGTTATCCAAAAGTTTTTCGTGGTATCCCCTTTTCGCACGAGGGCTCTTATATAATTCAGATGAAAATAATCGTATTTAACCTTTTTTCTCTCTTTTATTCCCCCCTCGGCTTTGTTCGAGGCTTGAGAGCGGAATGAAAACGATTTTTATAAGCCGAAGGATTAGAAAGGACAGGAAGGCAAAAGCCGATAAAGACAAGATAATACACTAATCGACGTCTGGAATTTCATTCATTATTTTAATTTTTTTTTTAAATGATAAATTGTGAATCATATCAAGTTCGTAGGCTTCGAGGAAATGACTTCCCTCGCCTTCCTATAAATAAAACGCCACCTTGAAAAGGACTCCTTGGAAAAACAAATCGATGATTCACGTTTTCTCGCAAAGGAACTCATGTTTCGAGAATGTTTGATGTTGATGAGGGCGTGCTGTATCTGGGAATAAGATTACTATATGGTCGCAATCTATAGGTGGTCGCTACATCCATCCTTAGGTGGCATCTTTATCTATCCTTAGGTTGCCTCTACGTACGGTTGGTGGTCTCCACGTCCATCCATAAGAAGTTCTTGGAAGTTGAGGGTCTTGAGAGAGGTTGATCTTCACTGGGTAGCACTACTATGCCTCTGTGGTCGGATTTAAAACTGGCCTCTGGAACCTTCTTTTTAAAATCCCATCAATCAGAGGGTTCACACAAAACCACACGTTTCTCGCTCGTTAATTTAATAACCGGGATGGGCTATTGATACGGAAGGCACTTAAATGACTGCTCCGCCCCCTTCATTTCCCGTCCGAACATGTTCGATTGACGATCTAAAAGGCATATATCGACCGGTTTGCGGAATTTCATGATTCTTTCGGGTCGCCTTGTCTCGGGGTGGTGGCTTTTGGACGAGCGCCATGGAGGGCGAAATAATTAAAATGTTGAAATCTTGAACTCTTTTTTATGTTTCTTTTTATTTTTCGGCGTAAACAAAGGCCCTTTTACGACTACCTCGAATCTTCGATTTTTACGGTTAGGACTGATGGATTTTTTTGTAACAAAATGAGATTTTCGGAGATGAGGGCATGGGGAGTGCGAAAAGTCCACGTGTCCGAGCAGATGTGCTATTAATGCGAATTGCCATTTCGACCCTTATCGTTTTCCTGGAAAAATCCGTTACAATGGCTTTTGTCGCAGATTCGCAAGAGCAGCTGGGGAAGCGGGGGGGCGAAAAATTTAGTTTCACGATGGTGCGGGGATTAGCCGTCTAACCGCTATTTTTTCTTCTTCTCGCCTTCCACAATGTTGTCTGAAGTGGCCGGTCTCGCTCGGCCGCTCATCCGCGATAGGGAGGCCCTTGATCCCGGCCCCGGCGAGTCGGACGCCGCCTCACGAGCTTCGAAAAACCGCAGATGGCCCCGTTATGGGGGCGCGAAGCGGCGAAGAAAGCGCGACCCGACAGGGCCCCTCTTTTACATCCAGATTTACGTCAAACGTTCGCGCACATGCCGCCGCAGATGTTCCACCCTCAAGACGCTTTTAGAAGGGCTTAAACGGGGTCTCGTGCTCCTCAAAAGTTTCCCTTCCAAGACCCATCTGCGGTCCAACACCTGCTTCAAATAAGCAGATGGAATCGCTAGTCTTATATAAAGAAAAAATAAAAAAAACCTCTTACCTGGTAGATCTAATAAGACCAACACTAGCTCGGGGAAGCACTTTAGGTCCAAATATGATGGATTTATGTCAATAATGACTGCTAGTTATTTGGCACTGGTGTCGATGGTATTGGCAAATTCGATCTTCACAATTCAGATTGCAACCAGTAGAAATCAGGGTATTCGGAGCGAGACGATCAGGGTATTCAGGGTGGTGATCAGGGTATTCATAGGTTGGCGACCATGGTATTCAAAATTTTTAGAGAGTAGCGACCAGGGCATTTAGAATATTCAGAGGGTGGAGATCAGGGTATTCCGATAGTAATGATTAAGCTATTCTGAGGTTAGTGATCAAGGGTGGAAAATAGGGTATTCCGAGGTCAGTGATCAGGGTATTCATAATATTGGGAGGGCGGTGAATGGTGATAACTGATCAGGTATTCAGAGATCAGTTATCAAAGTAATACAGTGATCAGGGTATTCAGAGATAAAGGATCAGAGTATTCAGATATCAGTGATCAAGATGTATTCAGAGATCAAAGATAACTCAATGTATTCAGAGATAACTCATTGTATTCAGGGATCACTGATTAGTGTATAAGTGTTCAGGGTATTCACAGATTAATTTATTCAGTGATCAGGGTATTCAGAGATTAATGTATTCAGAGAAAAGGATCAAGAGTATTCAGAGATTAATGTAGTCAGAGAAAAGGATCAAGAGTATTCAAATATCAGTGATCAGGGTATTCATAGATCAGTGTATTCCCAGATTAATGTATTCAGAGAAAAGGATCAAGAGTATTCAGATATCAGTGATCAGGGTATTCAGAGATCAGTGTATTCCGAGATTAATTTATCCAGAGAAAAGGATCAAGAGTATTCAGATATCAGTGATCAGGGTATTCAGAGATCAAAGATCACTCAATGTATTCAGAGATAACTCATTGTATTCAGGGATCACTGATTAGTGTATAAATGTTCAGGGTATTCACAGATTGATGTATTCAGTGATCAGGGTATTCAGAGATTAATGTATTCAGAGAAAAGGATCAAGAGTATTCAGAGATTAATGTATTCAGAGAAAAGGATCAAGAGTATTCAGAGATTAATGTAGTCAGAGAAAAGGATCAAGAGTACTCAAATATCAGGGATCAGGGTATTCATAGATCAGTGTACTCAGAGATTAATGTATTCAGAGAAAAGGATCAAGAGTATTCAGATATCAGTGATCAGGGTATTCAGAGATCAGTGTATTCAGAGATCACTGATCAGTGTTCAGGGTATTCACAGAATTATGTACTCAGAGATCGGTGATCAGGGTATTCAGAGTATAATGTATTCAGTGATCAGTGTATTCAGAGATTAATGTATTCAGAGATCAGTGTATTCAAAGATCGGTGTATTCGGAGATCAGTTATCAAGGTACTCAGTGATCAGGGTATTCAGAGATAAAGGATCATAGTATTCAGATATCAGTGATCAGGGTATTCTGAGATCAAAGATCACTCAATGTATTCAGAGATCAGGGTATTCCGAGATCACTGATCAGTGCATAAGAGATCCGTGTTGAGGGTATTCAGAGATTAATGTGTTCAGAGATCAGTGAATTCAGAGATCGGTGTATTCAGAGATCAGTGATCATTGTACTCAGAGATCACTGTATTCAGAGATCAGTGTATTCAGAGATCAGTTATCAAGGTGTTCAGTGATCAGGGTATTCAGAGATAAAAGATCATAGTATTCAGATATCAGTGATCAGGGTATTCTGAGATCAAAGATCACTCAATGTATTCAGAGATCACTGATCAGTGCATAAGAGATCCATGTTCAGGGTATTCACAGATTAATGTATTCAGAGATCAGTGTATTCAGAGATCAGGGCATTGAGAGATTAATGTATTCAGAGTATACAGAGAGTGGCGATTAGGGTATTTAGAAGGTGTTGATAATGTATTCATAATACTGAGAGAAAGGTGATTCGGATATCAGAGGGTGGCAAGATTTTCTTGAGCCGCATCCCCCTAGGGTTCTTGAGATATCTGTTGGTACATCCAGAAAACAATGCCTTTGAAGCTCTTTTAGTTTCTTTTTTTGGGCTCATGAGTTTTCAAATTGTCTACGTCAGACTAGAGCTTATCTATTTCCTCCTCGAAAGCACCTCCCCACCATTTCTCCTCACTTAATTCCTTTTATATTCATTCACGTACGTAACCCGCTATTTATAGACGGGAGAACAGGAAGAGGGCAGACAAGTTGCATGAACCTTTTTTTCTTCTTCTACAATTACTTCTTCCTCTTCTTCCTTTGTCCGCGGATATTCTATTGGAGGTCTTTGGAGGAAAAATGTTTGCTCGGATTTTTCGTTTGTTCTGTTGGGTCGCGTTTCGAAACGGGATCATCGGTGGCGATGAGGACATCTGCCCCCCTTCCTTTATTCTATCGTTCCTTCGACAAAAAGGGGGCAGGTGAAAAGGCAGATGGTGGACGGGAGAGCACGTGCCCCTCTGCTACTTATACGCCGAGCAACAAGTCCCAACACATCCCGCCCCTCTTATTAAAACACACAGGAAGTCTCGAACTCCCTTTTACCATATTAAATTTCCGAGCTTGAAAAGTACCTTTTTAATTAAACAAATTAACTCAATTGGTCGAGATATAACCTTTGGTTCTTGCTCGCTGATGTCGATGGCTTGCTTTCTGCTCCATTTGCCAAAGGGATTCATGCAAAAGGTGCAACATTTGATTTTATCTTGTTTAGGACCATTAGCTACTTCTAAATCCAAGTTTCCGTTTCTCCACGTGCTACGTCCGCCATTTTGAACTTTTTCAGTTTTTGAACTCTAGCTCGAAAACTATTGGTTCTAGCAACATGACTGTTTAGTACAAAATGAAAGATTATTAAATTCCGCGTCTAACGAGCTTTTAAAAGTCAAAATCGGTCCGGCCGTTCCGGAGATATCGATAACTAACTTGGCTTTAGTACGATATGTCCAATAGTGGTCTCAAAATATGCTTCTTTACGATATCGATGCTATGGTAACAACGGAGTTTGGCTGAAGCTCGTCAATTAGGCACGATTAGTGGCTTCAAAAACTGCATCTATACGAGCTCGTTGCTATGGTAACAATCTGCATCTTCGAGCTTGGAAGTTTCTCGAATTCAACGTTTCAGGGACGGAGAAAAGGCAGGTGTTCGTAGAGAGCAGGTGAAAAAAAGAAATTCAAAGCTGGTTAGAATAAGTCACCAATTAAAAACGAAAGAAAAGAGGAAGCCGGCCTTTTCTCTCTCTCTTCTTCCCTCTCTCTCCTTTAATTAAGAAACGGAGCTATCGGATCTTTCGTCAACCGGTGGCCTTTTGTCGGACCCTATAGAAAAGGGTTCGCATTTATAAACTGCGTAGTTTTCATGTTTTTATTCTCGATTTGAAGGCGAAAAAAGGGTTTCGAGAAATGGCTTTCTTGTGTTCTGTACGCTTGGCTAATGAATCGTTGAACTGGATATAGAAAACGGCTTTTTCCTGTTTTCCTTTTTAAAACGACAAGTCTGTGTCACGGTCAATGTCCAAAAGCTACAGCCACGCCCCTCGTGGGTAGATTCGAAAACAAGGGTTGAAAATCACTTCAGGGATGTCATTATTAAAAAATCTAACATAAAGAGACATTTAGGATTTTTAAATATTTCGGCGAATATTTTTTTTCGCGGAGTATGATTGAGAAATGTTTGGCGGGTGGGGGAGGCGGAGATATTGGGCTAGGCCGAGGGTTCACTGGTCTGGGGCCCGTTTTGGGTTGTCCCAAATCTTTTCGGACAGACGCCCAGAATTCTGCAACTTTTTTCGCACAAAAAAAAATTACACGAAGCGTAAAACATCAAAAAAATTAAATATTGCGATTGTTTTACGTTAATATAACCTGAAAATAACCTTCCTTTGCGTGCGTAACACCTGCGGAGAAGACCACCTGCGCTTCACCTGTTGATTGACCCACAAATTGATGCTCTCGTTCAAAAATTGACGAATAAATGCATTTTAGGGGCTGTGGTAAACTCCGAAAATCCATATAAATGCTGCTAATCCTCTGTGTAATGTCCGAAAATGTCCCCAAAAATGGACTGAGTAGCCGTTTTACGAGAAAGGGAGTCCCATGGGTGTCAGGCATGGGCGCTCTCCGTTTCAAACGAACGCTTATCTTATTCATATTCCCAAAAAGTAATTAAAGACAAAATTTAGGTAATTAAGAAATTAAATAAAATAGAGTTTTAGGAGCGACTTAACAGGTTAATTAACAGGATGTTCATTAGCTTCGTACTTTCAGACAATAAAAAAAAGGAGGAATATGTTTGGTAAATTACCTGCCCTTTTTTATATTTTAAAGCTTAATTACATTCGTCAAAGCTATTAAAATTTAATTAACACGAGAAAAGGGATAAGGCGCCATTCATGACGTCACGGAAGACGCCATCTTAGGGGAAGAACTACCCGTTTTACGAGTACGGATACGAGAATGGAGCCACTTTGACCAGACCGACGTATCTATCCAACCGATTTTAATAAAATTATTGTTTTTAGGAAGAGGAGGACTGTGAGAATAAGAATAACCACCAATATATAAATAAGTCTTTTATTTAAAACTCAAAATTTAAAAAAACAGGTAAAGTACTATAGAACTAAGTACAAAACTTAAAAATTTAAAAAGTGTCCGAAACGATGAAACTGGTGTGAAGAAAAGGCCACTAAAAATGACAGGAATTGACGATTTCGAGACGTCGGAAGGATGGATGACACTGGGGGTTGTTTTTCGTCTATAGGACCCTTGTGAGGTTCGATTCGTCACGAAGAGAGGCCCACTTCGAGCATCATCATGATCATAAAGCCGAATATAGCACCCCAACTCGCTAGGCTTCCGTTACCCCTGAAAAAAAGGCAATATGGCCGCTTCGTTAGTAAATGTGGTCGAGATAGCTGAAGAAGCCGTAAGGTCGCCGTTCAAGAAACTGTGTCGAAAGTAAAGAGAAAGGTGCAAAGGCGGATATGGGAGCGGAATTCTCGACGATTTGAAATGATGTTGAGGTACATTTTTTCACTTTTGGGAATGATAACCGAAATATGAAAAAGTTGCTGCTTTTACTCGTTCACCACTTTGGCAAGTGATGTCAGCATTCTGCAGAGTTCAATGTAGTACTTGCAGAATGGCCCTGATTTGGCAAAAATGCTGCATGATAAAGGAATCGGAGATGCTCAAACGTGGCATTTACTGCAGATTTGGGAAACGAAAGTAAACTTGGATAGCCAACTTAGCTTTTTTGGGCCTAATCTGGCAACCCAGTAATCCCACAAAGTTTTGCTAATGACAGTCCTGACAGTTAGGATGACCTGTCAAAAATTGGGCTACTTTTTCGGCCCAATCTGGCAACCCTGTAGTGCGACAAAGTTGGACTTTGAAAGCGCTGCCAGTTTAGGCGATCTATCACAAGTTGGGCTACTTCTTTCAGGCCCAATCTGGCAACACTGCAATCCCACAGAGTTGGGCTAACGATTATGTAGCCAGTTTGGGCGATCTGTCCCAAATTGGGCTACTTCTTTCAGGCCCAATATGGCAACCTTGTAATACTACTATGTTGGGTTAATGACAGTGTCGCCAGTGCGGACGATTTATCACAAATTGGGAAAATTTTCATGACCCAATCTGGAAATCCTACAAAGTTGGCACGCGTTTCATAAAAAAATCTCGGTTTTCGCCGCATTTGACCGGATGTACGCCACCAATGCTCATTTTTCTAGAATTTTATCAAAAAATTCTTCCAGAGAATAAGAGAGAAGAAAAAATTGATTGGAAATTGGCGGAGACAATTTGAGGTTGGTACGAAATAGAATTGGCCTTTGTCAAACGATATGAGTTTCGAGATCGTTGAACCCGGGGAGAGGCGACGCTCTTGGAATCCCCCTTCCTTGGCCCTCTCGCTCGTTTCTCTCCGCCTTCTCCGTCTTGCCCGAAGAGAGAGCTAACGGCGGGGCGGAGGGGAGGGCCTAGAGCGAACTGTGTCAAGGTGAAAGCAACGCCGGTATCCCTGCTATGTCCGGCATCTTGTCCTATCCTCGTCGCCCGTCCCAGATCCATCCAGGAAACACGTGTCCGAGAAACCGAAAAACGGCAACCAAAGAGCAAATGGTCACTCAACTCATAGTTCCATCAGAAACGAGGGAAATCTTATGTTTTTTCCTGAGAATTTCTCCTACTTATGTCCACCGCTCATTTCCGGACTTAAGTGGGATGAAGGAAAAAAAATGAGGCCCACACGCCTTCTAAAAGAGCCGCCTCGCCCTCGTTTTCAAATTTTCTTCAAGACCACACAAGTATGAGTAGTTGCGACTTGTCCTGCGAGAATGGGAAACGTTGCGGACTCGGGTTCCCAGGATGAATGAGAGAATCGAATGTTTGAAATGGTTGAAGGCATGTGCATCCTTCGAATGGGCGCGTCAAACCGCATAGGAATGCGAAATTGCAGACAACTCGCCTTTTTTCCTCTCGGGCCAATTTTCAGGGGCCCAATGGATTCTTTTGTTTTCAAGTCGGGAGATTTTGAATTGTGCGATTGGAGGGACTGGATGCTGAGGGAGGAGGGCGCGGGGAGGCGAAGAATGCGGCGAAGAGGACGTTGAACCTTGCACCTTTCTCTTTGACGGGGAATGCCCTGTGGAATGTCATCCCTCTCCATCGAGAGAACCTCTCTGCTTACTTTGTGTTCGCTTCGGGGATTATATCGTCGACGACGACGTAAATCATAGCGCCCGCAGCGAACGCCATCGCGTATGGAAGAATCGGCGTCGCGACCGACACCAGAAGAGCACCGATGAGCCCGAATATCGGCTCCACCATTCCACTCAGTTGGCCATACCTGGAAATTAAAAAAAACTCCCATGAGGATTACACGTTGGCGTACAACTCTTTGAAATAGCGGCACGTTAGGGTACTTCCCTATGAAGACAGAGCACACGTTGGTTACTTCAAGATAATCACGACATGATACTCTGAATGCCATTTTGATACTCTGAATATCGCCCAGAGTACACTTATCACCACCCTCTAAATGCAGCGATCACTGACCTCTGAATACCCTAATCATTACCATTGGTTTACCCTAATCGCCACTAGATCACAAAGCTATCTCCCATTTTCTGAATACCCTGACCACAAAGCTCCCAATATTCTGTATACTCTGATCACCAGCTCCCAATATTCTGAATAAGCTGATCCTTATCCTCTGAATACTCACAAAGCTCCAAAAATTCTGAATAAGCTGACCCTTCAATATTCTGAATACCCTAATCACCACCCTCCCACTATTCTGAACACCCTGATCACCACCCTCCCAATATTCTGAACAACCTGATCACAAAGCTCCCAATATTCTGAATACCAACCGCTGAATATACCATCACCACCCGTCAAATATTCTAAATACCCTCATCACGAAGCTCCCGATATTCTGAATACCCTGATCACGAAGCTCCCAATATTCTGAATACTCTGATCACCACCCGCCAAATATTGTGCATTACCTGATCACAAAGCTCCCAATATTCTGAATACTCTGATCACCCCCACCAAATATTCTGAATAGCCTGATCACGAAGCTCCCATTATTCTGAATACCCTGATCACGAAGCTCCCAATATTATGAATACTCTGATCACCACCCGCCAAATATTCTGCATTACCTGATCACAAAGCTCCCAATATTCTGAATACTCTGATCACCCCCACCAAATATTCTGAATACCCTGATCACGAAGCTCCCATTATTCTGAATACCCTGATCACGAAGCTCCCATTATTCTGAATACCTTGATCACGAAGCTCCCATTATTCTGAATACCCTGATCACGAAGCTCCCATTATTCTGAATACCCTGATCACGAAGCTCCCATTATTCTGCATACCCTGATCACGAAGCTCCCATTATTCTGAATACCCTGATCACGAAGCTCCCATTATTCTGAATACCCTGATCACGAAGCTCCCATTATTCTGAATACCCTGATCACGAAGCTCCCAATATTCTGAATACCCTGATCACGAAGCTCCCAATATTCTGAATACCCTGATCACGAAGCTCCCAATATTCTGAATACCCTGATCACGAAGCTCCCAATATTCTGAATACCCTGATCACGAAGCTCCCATTATTCTGAATACCCTGATCACGAAGCTCCCATTATTCTGAATACCCTGATCACGAAGCTCCCGTTATTCTGAATACCCTGATCACGAAGCTCCCGTTATTCTGAATATCCTGATCACGAAGCTCCCATTATTCTGAATACCCTGATCACGAAGCTCCCAATATTCTGAATACCCTGATCACGAAGCTCCCAATATTCTGAATACCCTGATCACGAAGCTCCCAATATTCTGAATACCCTGATCACGAAGCTCCCAATATTCTGAATACCCTGATCACGAAGCTCCCAATATTCGTCTGAATACCCTGATCTCCACCCTCTGAATGCCCTGATCACTCATACCCTGATCGCCACCCTCTGATTAACCTGGTCGCCAGCTTCTTAATACCCTGATCACCACCCTATGAATACCCGGATCACCATTTTCTGAATACATTTATGTACTACCACCATCTGAATACCCTGATCACCACCTCATGAATACCCAAATTACCACTCACTGAATATAACAATGATTATCTGAATATTAATATCAATACCCATACTTCCACCCTTCGAATACAACTACTAATACTCTGAACACAGCCCTGAATACTAATATAGTACTACTAATATAGTACTACCATGATACTCTGAATAGCCTGTTCGCCAGTTTCCGAATACCCTGATCACCATCCTATGAATACCCGGATCACCACCTTCTGAATACATCTATGTATTACCACCATCTGAATACCCTGATCACCACCTTATGAATACCCAAATTACCACTACTTTACCATTAAACTACCACTAATTATCTCATTACCCATACTTTCACCCTTCGAATACAACTACCAATACTCTGAACACAGCCCTGAATACTAATATGGACACTACCATGATACTCTGAATAGCCTGTTCGCCAGGTTCCGAATAACCTGATCGCCACCCACAGAGTATTCAATAGCCTGATCATCTGAATAATCAGGAGCCACCTAGCTTGTAGCTCGCTTTTCATGTACCCTAACGTGCTTCGTTGACTTTTGAATCTAGGATTCTATTCTGTTTAATTGTCGGAGGGTGAATAGGACACCCACGGAAAGGTCTCAACTAGCCTTAATGAACGTCCGCGACTGTGGGTGTCCTTTCCAGCCTCCACTTCCGAGCCGGATGTTGGCTAACGGAATCCTAGATACGCCTCTTTTATTACGCAATAATTTTTTTTAATTGATCTAATTACGAAAAGAAACTCATAAAGATTGCAAGTACTGTCTGGCTCCGAAAGGCATTACCATATGGTAATGAGCTGAGGCGCCGGAGAACTATGAAGCCTTTTCGACGTCATCAATAGGCTTTTCGGGATAACCTTTTGGCCCTAAGCGGAAACCTTTTAACTTATTGTTCACGCTTTACATAACGAAAAAGGGTTTACCAAAAACTGGAAAGCGTCGAAAATCCGGCGGCTTTCAGAGGTAGACTTACGGCGAGGCCTTCGGGAAAGTTTTGTATTCCAATCCCAATCGCTAGATTTCTGAAACAAAAATTGAGGAAATGTCCGTTAGGAATTTGAGGAATTCATTTTCTCTTAACATTCACACTTTCTCTAGGGTTATGTAGTTTGGGAGCTGTTGGTTTTTTGAAGGAGAAGGGGTTTCTTCTCCGGGGGTCGTGAATGGCGGGACGGAGGTGGGATTCCTAACGGTTCCCTTGTCCTGGACTCCATCTCCATTCATGGATATGTCTTCCTCTCGGCGTGCGGTGCCGGCAAGGACGTTCTCTTCGGGCTCGCCCCTCTTCGCCCCCAAGCCTCCCGCCTTTAACTTAACATCTCGCACACTTTATTATAGAGAACCTCTTTAAATTAGACCTTCCCGACATTTCCAGGCTTGTACCTTCGAGATTCTCACGATCACGAGATCGGATATTGAACGAAAAACGCCAATCGACGCTTTTTAAACGAACCTTTCTCTCAATATTTAAATAAAAGACTTGATTTTCCATTGCAGGATTTGTGAAAGGACCTTGAACTCCGGCTTTACGTTTGTGAGAATTGGGTCCCACATCTGGGCTGACAGGATGGCGATATGTTCTTGCATTCCTTTTCCCCTCCATCCTACAATATTTGCCCTAAAACTGGGACGCAAGCTGATCAAATGCCACGTGCCACCAATAATAAAGATTTAATACTTTAAAAAAAATGTTTTAAGTATTATTTTTATCTTGGAACACTCGTGTATGATAGGCAGAGTTCGTTGAACCTGACACCCAATGGCACTCCTTACCTCGACCATAAAAAGCTCTACTGATTAGATTCCTAACTCTATTATTCGTCGCCAGCTCGACGTATGAGAAAAGGATACAAAGAAATGAGGGAGAAAGAGAAATTTTTTTCCCCTTTTCAAGACGGAGGCCGAAATTCGTGATAAAAACGTTTTGGGGGAGTCCTTATCTGGCCGCTGGAGGGATGGCCCAAGGAAGACCTTTTTTTGAGAACTTGGTTGGGCGAGAAGGTGGCAGGAGGGCAGGGAAATGACGACGGGGTGGAATTTTGGGGGAGATAATAGGATTATCGAGGAGGTAAGGAGTGGTGGAGGGTTGAGGAGGATAGGGGAGATGGTGGCAGAATGTTGGGGGGGAAGAGGAGGGGGTAGGGGAGAGGACATGATGACAGAACGGTGGAATGTTGGGGGAGGTGGGGGAAGGAGGAGATTAGGGGTGGGGGAGGTCGAGGAGGTAGGGGTGATGAAGGGTATGCGGTGGGGGAAGAATGGAGTGGTGAGGGATATAGGGTGGAGGTAGGGGAAGTGATCGTAGGTTGGAGGAGGTGGGGGAAGATGCATGGGAGGTGGGGGGGGGAGAATGGAGTGGTGAGGGATATAGGGTGGAGGTAGGGGAAGTGATTGTAGGGTTGGAGGAGATGGGGGAAGATGCATGGGTGATGGTGGGAGGTGGGGGGAAGATTGGGGTGGTGAGGGATGTAGGGTAGAGGTAGGGGAAGTGATTGTAGGGTGGAGGAGGTGGGGGAAGATGCATGGGAGGTGGTAGGGAGGTGGGGGGGGGAGAATGGAGTGGTGAGGGTTATAGGGTGGAGGTAGGGGAAGTGATTGTAGGGTGGAGGAGGTGGGGGAAGATGCATGGGTGGTGGTGGGAGGTGGTGGGGAAGTGATTGTAGGGTGGAGGAGGTGGGGGAAGATGCATGGGTGGTGGTGGGAGGTGGGGGAAGATTAGGGGTGGTGAGGGATGTAGGGTAGAGGTAGGGGAAGTGATTGTAGGGTGGAGGAGGTGGGGGAAGATGCATGGGTGGTGGTAGGGAGAATGGGGGGAGGGTTAGGGTGGTGAGGGATGTAGGGTGAGAGGTAGGGGGAAGTGATATGGTAGGGAGTGGAGGAGGTGGGTGGAAGATGCAGTTGGGTGGGGGAAGATGCATGGGTGGTGGTGGGAGGTGAGAAGGTGGGGTGGTGAGGGATATAGGGTGGAGGTAGGGGAAGTGATTGTAGGGTGGAGGAGGTGGGGGAAGATACATGGGTGGTGGTGGGGGAAAATGCATGGGTGGTGTGGGAAGATTGGGGTGGTGAGGGATAGTAGGGTGAGAGGTAGGGGAAGTGATTGTAGGGTGGAGGAGGTCGGGGAAGATGCATGGGAGGTGGTAGGGAGAATGGAGTGGTGAGGGATATAGGGTAGAGGTAGGGGAAGTGATTGCAGGGTGGAGGAGGTACAGAAGGAAGCTTGGGGAGGTGATGGGAGAGTGGTGAGGAGTGGTGGAGGTTTGGGGGTGGTGGGCGACGTGGGAGGAAGGTGGAGGGTGGAAAAAGTCCAGAATGATGCTTAGGGTATTACCAACCAGTGAAGAGGTCTATAGAGCCCCGAATTTTCAAGAAAGTTCAAGTTTTATTTGATAAAAAAATCTCGGGACCCCGTTTAGAATGCGTAGAGAGCAAAGAATTGTATTCCCGTTAGAAACGTGTTTACTTTACCCGTTCGACGGAAGAATTTAAAGAAAAAAAAATTCCAATAGGTACCTCAAAAAGTCAGTACGGAATTATAAACCAATTTTTTATTTTTCATTGGGTATTTAAAGTTTCTGTGATGAGCCTGGTGACTCATACGTTTACATTTCAAATCACGTTTTTTCCCTCCTTTTAAAATTTAAATCCCCCACAATCGGAAAGGCATTTAAATTTGACCTTTCCAAAATGAGGCTTCTAGGTGGTGTTTTCTGAAAGGGAAGTTTTTGTCGTTTTTGTGCATAATGGCTCGATTAGGATAATACATCACGTGTTCCATCACCTCCCCTACCCTCCTGGAACCTCCCCCATCTTCGCCCAAGAATCCACCACTTGAACATAACCACCCTCCTGGACCCTCATTTCTGGAGAGTTGCCTAGCTAAAGCTCTTCGACATGATATCTGCCATCTTCACAGAATTTACTAATTATTGAGCTAACCATACCGCCCACCAAATGAAGCGAAATATTCTGGGCCACATTTCTATTGCTTTCCAAATCATCGACCCTGGGCCTGCAATGACCTTTTTTGTCCATAAAGGGTTAAATTTTTTCACTTTGGTGTGACTGCCAACTTGGACTTATGTCCAACTAGAATATCATGCCTATACCGACTTGTGGGACAAAAAGGACCGATTCCAGGCACGTTTTTACTCACCCGAAGTGTCCGAAAAATCATAAAAATCGAAAAACGTGTTAAAAATTCTCGCGGGTGATAAATCAATGGCCTCTTGGGGGGAGGGGGATTAATGAGTTCGCCGGGTAAAAAGCGAGGCCGGAACGGATTTCTTTTAAGTGGCTATCAACACTTGTCCAAGGGTCCCGCCTTTAATTACCACCTTTGGTATTTCAAATAAAACTCGATCTCCCTGAGCGATAATGGAGCCTCCAGTGGTGAAAATGTTAAGACCAATGAGTCATTCAAAGAACCACTCCTGCATCTTGAATTCTTACTCAATGAGAATTCCCTTCGAATAATGCACAAGGACGTCTATTTCAGTCGTTTAGAGAAAATTATCAATCAGGAAGTCCAACCATGCTAAAATCACTTATTTTTATAACCGAAGCATGACAAATCGATATCAAAAATCGATTATTTCTATCGGAATATCAAGAAACTATTATTATCAGAAGTTTCTGGTGATTGTCGCGGATGATAATTTGATGGCATTTTGAAATGAACGTGGGAAACTCTCTCCGAGGAGGAGGTTCGTTAAGGAAAACGAGCCCAATTCAGAGGATTCGGATCCGCGAGAGGATTTTTCAGACTCCCAGAGTGAGCCTCACGGTGCGCGAATCTCACTGCGCCTCGCCTCAGGAATGCTCACGACTTCAACTTTACTAACTAGTCGTCCCCGCCGGTACCCGTCACATACCTTCCCCTTTTCTCAACAGAAATCCTTCCCAACAATAACTCGAGAAGAAAACTCGCGGACGGAGAATCTCTTTGTGCGGTTCAGTAAAATGCTCCCTGAATGATCATGTGGCGATCTTCTCATTCAAATATTGGAATTTGAAGTCGCAGGACATACACCATTCTTGGCAACAAAGGTCCTCACTAGCCAATGATTTTATCCCCCCGGAGTCATCTACGTTTCAGCCTCCACACTCACGTGTCAAACTATTCGATAACTATCATACTTCTTGATAGCTCTTTACATCCTATACCTCTCGATAGCTCTGTAGATCCTATACATCTCGATAGCTGTTGACATCATATACATCTAGATAGCTACATCCTATACTATACATCTCTATATGTACATGCTATACATTTGGATAAGTCTATACATCCTATACATTTTGATAGCTCTATGGGGCGTAAAACCTTTACATTCTATACATTTCGATGATAACTCTATACATCCCATATATCTCTATACATATATCCTATACATCTTGATAGCTCTTTACGTCCTATACCTCTCGTTAGCTCTATACATCCAATACTATAGATCTCTATATGTACATGCTATGCATTTAGATATTTCTTTGCATCGTATACATCTCGATGATAGCTCTATATGTCCTATACATCTCGATAGCTCTACACATCTCTGTACAAACATCCTATACACCTCGATAGCATCCATACATCATATCCTCTGTACAAACATCCTATACATCTAGATAGCTCTATTCTATACATCTCTATAAGTACATGCTATACATTTGGATAACTCTATACATCCTATACATCTTGATAACTCTATGGGACGTAAAACCTTTACATTCTATACATTTCGATGATAACTCCTATACATCCCATATATCTTGATAGCTCTTTACGTCCAATACCTCTCGATAGCTCTATACATCCTATACATCTCGATGATAGCTCTATACATCCTATACATCTATCCTATACATCTCGATAGCTCTTTACATCATATACGTTATATACATCTCTATATGTACATCCTATAAATTTTGATATCTCTTTACATCCCATACATATCGATAGCGTTCTATACATAGTGATTGGGAGGTGAGGTTCGAGGAGGGTATGGGAGGTGGGCGGGAAGTGAAGAGGAGGGTAGGGGAAGAGACCAAATCTGGACTCGTCGTAAAAGAATGAAATTCCTCCTCAAAGGAATTTGAACGTCAACGTCCACGCCCAACTTGCATATTTCGAGGATTGCAAACGTCCGAGAATCTCTTTGAGAAGGGCCCGTGACTCACGTTTTAGACACGCAATCCGACGTCATTCCGGCCTTTCTCGACGGGCCCGCTTTGTTATGGTTATGCAGATCCGACGACGCCGGTTTGTCGGAGTTTTAAACATTACTCCCGGAGAGCTGATTTGGTTTTATGATAAAAACTAGTAGATTAGTCATGAAAAAACAAGCCTTTTCAACCGTCTCAAAATGACGACCCTTCTTTTATTTTAATTTCCATAAAAAGTAATGCCTTTTTACGAGGCGTCGTATTTCACGTTCCTTTCTAGGCTAATGAAAATGAGAAAAAGGCTCGGATGGACCAAATTTATAGGTTAAAACTTAAGAGAAACGTAGCGCTCCAAGTGGTGGAAGGAAAAAAACACGATTGGGCATGCCAAATCAGTGATGTTAACTAGAATAAGAGGGCCAGACGTGAAATAAAATACGATCCGTCAGAGCGAGACCGGCTCGGATGCGGTTTTTATTTCTTCCACTGTTCATCTTGCATTTTTGCATCTCAGACGGGAAAAGGGACACCTTGGCGGGGAAAGGCGATATCTCGGGGCAATTACGACGGGGTGAAACGACCTCGAAATTTTCATATTTTTTTCTCGGGAGCGTTTTGTCTAGCGCCGTTGTGGGCTGAAAGTGGATTAGGGGTTTCCTTCGCGTTGGCTTCATTCCATTTTCCTCTTTTTGAAATAGTAATTAGAACGCCTTTGCCGCCTACTTTGCGGTTAGTCGGAATTGAATTCGGAAATGAGAAACGAAACTCTCCCACGGTCGAGGGCTTGACCCGATGCTTTTTCATGCATACGATTTCAAAAAACCATCAAAAAAACGAAACGGCCATTTTAATGACGGTATTGAACGAGGGATTTAAAATAGAAGGCGAAATTATTGACCCGCCTACGTCCGGGGAGCCAAGAATAAGACCCAGACGAGACAGCATTTCACCACGTGACTCCCTCCCCCGCCGACCCACTTTTAAAAATACCATAAAAATTATCAACAAAGATTTCTGAGAGAAAAGGACGGAGAGGGTGAAAGAGTGCAGAAGAGGAAGCGACTGCCATTGTGGGAAAGAGGTCAAGGAAGGCCAAAGACCGAACGGACGGGGAAAGACAAAAGCTATTGGAAAGACGAGTTTGGATTTGAGAAATGCTAACTGTCCTCGCGGCAAAAACTTATAGGTTGAAGTTGAATCTCAGCCGACATCAGCAAGCTCAAAACTGGTTTCTTAGTTGCAAAGGACATCAGCACGGTAAGATGCAATCAGTAGCCGGAGATATGAAGTTTAATGGCTTCCTTGGTGGCATAAACACCAGCAAGCTATGAGGTGAGCAGTTATAGGTTGACATGGAAGTTGAAGCCAACGGGTTTCTTAGATGCAAAGGCCCACATCAGTACGCTAAGATGCAAGCAGTAGCTGGAGATATGGCAGTTGAAGTTTAATAGCTTCCTTGGTGGCAAAAACATCAGCAAGCTATGAGGTGAGCAGTTACAGGCTGACATAGAAGATGAAGATAAATGGGTTTCCTAGCCAGCATCAGCAAGCTTAAAATGGGTTTCTTAGTTGCAAAGGACAACATCAGTAAGCATCGAGGTGAGCAGTTGCAGAAGATATGAAAGTTGAAGCCAACTGATTCCTTAGTTGCTTAGGAAATGAGCAGTTACAGGCTGACATAGAAGTTGAAGATAAATGGGTTTCCTAACCAGCTTAAAATGGGTTCCTTAGTTGCAAAGGCCCACATCAGCACGCTAAGATGCAAGCAGGAGATATGGCAGTTGAAGTTTAATAGCTTCCTTGGTGGCAAAAACATCAGCAAGCTATGAGGTGAGCAGTTATAGGTTGACATGGAAGTTGAAGCCAACGGGTTTCTTAGTTGCAAAGGCCCACATCAGCACGCTAAGATGCAAGCAGTAGCAGGAGATATGGCAGTTGAAGTTTAATAGCCCTTGGTGGCAAAAACATCAGCAAGTTATGAGGTGAGCAGTTATAGGTTGACATGGAAGTTGAAGCCAAACGGGTTCCTTAGTTGCAAAGGACATCAGCACGCTAAGATGCAAGCAGTAGTAGGAGATATGGCAGTTGAAGTTTAATGGCTTCCTTGGTGGCAAGAACATCAGCAAGCTATGAGGTGAGCAGTTATAGGCTGACATGGAAGTTGAAGCCAAACGGGATCCTTATTTGCAAAGACCCACACCAGCAAGCTTTGATGCGAAAAGTTGTCCGATGATGACAAGAAAGTTGAAGCCAAATGGTAGCTATGGCCTTTCAGTTGATAATACAGGAATTGGGTAATAAGAGGTAATTTGAGCAATGGGTATAAAAAGAAGATACTTTTGTTATTGGGCGTTCTATTGGTAATTGAAGTACGGAAGGAATAGCTTGTGATGGCCGCCGTTTTTCCGAAGAGACATTTTCTTGACTCTTTCCTGTTTGAAACGCAAGAGGCTCAAGTTCGCGTGAGAGCGAATTAAACGATTATAACAATAACGGGGGTTCAAAAACCATTAATTATCTCCAAATAAAACTAATTAAGAGTATTTTACAGATCATAAAACCTCTAAAGTCGACGCTAACTTTACTAATTGAGTACATAATTGAATAGGAAAGACACGCGAAGGCAACGGTGCACAATCAGAAATAAAAGCTCTCCCACTTTGGACCTTCCAGGGCCCTTATTTGTCCTGGCGGTAGGCGAGTGTGATGGAAGCTTGGGTTTAGGACCAGATTAGGAAAGATGGGGAATTTTCTATCCTCAACCCACGATAATCGAGTGGGCCACTAGGAAATGTTTTTGTGTCGGCTGTATCTGGAATGTCTGGGACTCGCCAGGCAGGTTTTATTTAAATATTATGAATAAAGAAAAACATTTTTAGAAACTTGAAAAATTCCTTCCTAAGAAACAAAGGTGCCGCTTCTGGTCATATTTGAAGAAATGAGCACGAGAACGTGATGTGACTCCTACAAGGTATGCAAAGGCCTAAGTGAAGTATGCTTCTCCTGGTCATTCACATCTTCCCCTCCTTCGATGCAACAAGTTCACATTCCTAAGCTCAAATTGGGTTTTTGCGCCGGAAACGGAACTGTTGAAACAAGTGCTCCGGAAGGGCCGCACCCCCTTTCTTGGTACGCTTTCCCACATGCTCGCTTCGCGGAATCGACGGGCGAACCACCCCAGGAGCCGCAAATAAGGAGCAGAGCCTGTTCTTTCACATTCTTCCCACTAGGGGAACGAAATGGCGTTTAATAGAAGGATTGTCATATTCGATTCCAACCCCCAATGAGGAGGTCAAGTGCTTTTCGGGTCGAAAATGAGGGCATCCCTGACCAGCGACACTAAGTGGATACTCGACAACTGTCATCGGCACGCCAATTCGCACCCCGCACCCTCAATCAGAGCGAAAACCCTTGACTCGGACATTTACAACAATTCGAACAGTTGAGAAATTTTAAAATGGTGGGAGAGGAGTCGAGGGAAGGGTGTCGATTCTCACGGAGCGGCCTCTCTTCCTAGAATTCCGTCTCGCCTTCTCAATCCCTCTCGCTCCCGCATGTGTTCCGCCCCCCTCGTCCCTTCTCCCTCACTCTGGAATGCCGGAGTTCACCTCGGCGGACCCCCCCGTGTACGCACACCGCGATGAATGAACTCCGAACTCCGTTGAATATTTCACTTTTGGAACCTTTTTTCACCGATTTCCAAGACTCATTTCGAAAAATAAAAGGCAAAACGCCACACCCAACAGGTAGCACTTTCCAAGAATCCATTCAACAGGAATTTCTGTACCACCCAAGCAAAATCAATCGAAAAGCAAAAATCAGGAGAAACTTCAAACTCTCCAAATATAAACATGATGTTGGAAATCGGAAATTTAGCCAGCAGGTAGATTCTTGGAATTCCCTTTCTTCCTAGAAGGACCTCTTTTGATGGTGCCGAAACTGGTGGCAAATTAGAAAAACAATATTTTCCCATTTTATACTCAAGAGAAAATTTTCAAAAGGACTTGAGGAATGCGAGTTGTGGGGCAAGGAAGGTCGCCTCACTGGAATGCCACTCGGGAGGCGATTCTTTCCCACCGAGATTACATTGAAACTAAATACAAAAAAATGCCTTTTTTCGATGCAATGAACGAGGAAAAACCGTTCCCATGGTGATAAGTGATAACATATCCGTGGATTAGCTAGCTAGTGATGATTCCCTTTCGTGAACGGTCAAGGGCCTCCTTTACCATCTTCGTTTTTTTTCCTTCTTCTACCCTTGTTAGCGCCTTCGTCTGGAGGTTCCACCTAGCGCCACTTAAATGGAGGCACCTTCGGGCCTTTCAACCACGCACGATTAATCAACAAAACCGCCTATTACTTCTGTCGCTTTCTGTCTCAAAAACGTTTCCTCCCCAGGGGGTTTTTGAATATTTAGAAACTGACAGGCCTAAGGTAGGGAGGAAGTCCTTATCTCAACCCTGATAATATGAAACACGTCAGGGGCCCTTCACCTACAAAACGCCGACAGTTTCATTTCAATTCTTATTAAAAAGACTTTTTTTTTCCCTCCTTCTACCTGAATTTCCCTTACGATTTCTGCGAATCCCACGCCCTGGGATTATTGTAACATGGAACAGGTAAGGGGGGATTCATGGGATATTTCAAATCCGAGTTTCACACAGGAAAATCCATTCAAGGATGGCTTTTCATGTAAAATAGTGACCTAAAAATTCTAGGCAATCAAAAAAAATTAGAAGGTTTCATGATTGGGACCATCGTATGGACTTGGATGTGAAGAGGTTGATAGAACGGGTTGTTGCATTAGTATATCCAACATCGGACGATCGAACTTTAAAGTCCATTTTGAGGGCTAAGGAGCGGTTTGAGCGATTTTCAACATGAAAACGTTTTTTTAGGCCGCAAAAATAGCTTTCCAACGGTATAAATATCGATGAAATCGGACAAAAATTGTGGAAATTACGGGCATTTAAACGTGTCATGAAATCGTGCCTCGCATCGATTGGCAGTGAACTTTAAAGTACATTTAGAGGGCTATTGAGTGGTTTAAACGATTTTGAACATAAATAAGTTTTTTAGGCTTTAAAAAGAGCTTTCCAACGGTATAAATATCGATAAAATCGGACAAAAATTGTGGAAGTTACGGGCATTTAAACGTTTGGTCATGAAATCGTGTCACGCATCGACTGGCAGTGAACTTTAAAGTACATTTTGAGGGCTAATGAGTGGTTTAAGCGATTTTGAACATAAATAAGTTTCTTTAGGCCGTAAAAAGAGCTTTCCAACGGTATAAATATCGATAAAATCGGACAAAAATTGTGGAAATTACGGGCATTTAAACGTGTCATGAAATCGTGCCTCGCATCGATTGGCAGTGAACTTTAAAGTACATTTAGAGGGCTAATGAGTGGTTTAAACGATTTTGAACATAAATAAGTTTTTTTAGGCTTTAAAAAGAGCTTTCCAACGGTATAAATATCGATAAAATGGGACAAAAATTGTGGAATTTAGGGCCATTTGAACGTTGGGTCATGAAATCGGGCCTCGCATCGATTGGCAGTGAACTTTAAAGTACATTTAGAGGGCTAATGAGTGGTTTAAGCGATTTTAAACATAAATAAGTTTTTTTAGGCCTTACAAAGAGCTTTCCAACGGCATAAATATCGATAAAATCGGAAAAAAATTGTGGAAGTTAGGGGCATTTAAACGTTTGGTCATGAAATCGTGCCTGCTGGAGAATCAACCGGGCCATCGTTTTGAACGGGTTGCAGCATTCCTTGGTCAAATGCACCATTGGATTCCAGCAACTTATACGACTCGTGGCATTGCCTGCTGGGGGCGTTCGGGCATATCTGACGATACAAAAGCAAATTCCTAGGATAATGTGGAGAATATACCAAGTGCCGTTTTTCCGATATCGAGGCCAAACAGTTGAATAACGGGAGGAAGAAGTAGCACGGTATTCGTCGATTTCCCTCCTCGGAATCCCCCGATCTGCGGACCTTTTTGTCAGTGTCGATCACTCGATTTTCACTTTTTCCTTCCCTTATAAGAACCGCTTTGAATCCTAATCACCGTGGAATTTATCAAGACCGAAAAGGGAAGATAAAGAGGAGGAGGAGGATGAAAAAAAGGCGTGCTTAGGGCGTTGAGAATAATATTAGGGCGGTACCGGCGTCTATACCTGTTAAGGATTGTTTAAGCACGAGAAGCCTATTATTGTCATCAGGGGCCGCATTCTCGCCGCCCGTCTCGGTGGCCCTCTTTGGTAAAGACGCGTTGCAAGCAAGGTGAACGCACCCAGCAACATAATGACTCACCCGCCTTTTCAATTTTCATACATTCTTTCTATTTATAAACGCTTTCAAACAAACAAAACCATCATTTTCAAATGAATTCTTCAACGGATTAGACATTCCAGAGTCCAGGCTTTGAAATTGCAAAAGGTGGCCAAGTTTGCGTCGTCCGCCATTTTGAAAAAACCGGCCAAATTTGGAACTTTTTTCAGTTTTTGGTCTCTAGCGCAAAAACAAGGCATTTTAGCGACTTAACCACTAAGTGAAAAAGGAAAGATTGTTAAATTCTGCGTCTAATGAGCTTGCGAAAGCCAAGATCGGTCCAGCCGTTCAGGAGATATAGTTAAAAAATAATTCCTTATTATTACCTTTAAAACGAGACTTGTACCGACTGTCTAGGACCATCCGTTCTCTCGTGAGAGCCATAAATGTAAAGTGAGCCATTTTATCAAAAAAGGGGTCATTTTTGAACATCGATATCTCCTGAACGGCTGGACCGATTGCGGCTTTCGAAAGCTCATTAGGCACAGAATTTAATAATCTTTCTTTTTTTACTTAGTGGTTAAGTCGCTAAAATGCATTGTTTTTGTGCTAGAGAGCAAAAACGAAAAAAAAATGTGCCAACATGTGGCAAAAATGTGTGTGTGTTCAGTTTTTGGTCTCTAGCGCAAAAACAAGGCATTTTAGCGACTTAACCACTAAGTGAAAAAGGAAAGATTGTTAAATTCTGCGTCTAATGAGCTTGGGAAAGCCAAAATCGGTCCAGCCGTTCAGGAGATTTTTTAAAATGTTTATTACCTTTAAAACGAGACTTATACCGACTGTCTAGGACCATCCGTTCTCTCGTGAGAGTCATAAATGTTAAGTGAGCCATTTTACCAAAAACCAAAAAAAGGGGTCATTTTTGAACATCGATATCTCCTGAACGGCTGGACCGATTGCGGCTTTCGAAAGCTCATTAGACACAGAATTTAATAATCTTTCTTTTTTCACTTAGTGGTTAAGTCGCTAAAATGCACTGTTTTTGTGCTAGAGAGCAAAAACGAAACAAATGTGCCAAATTTGGCCGGTTTTTTAAAATGGAGGATGAAGCACAGGAGGGGTGACGCAAACTTAAGAACTATGGTCCTAAACAAGATGAAATCATACGATAGTTCACTTTTTGGGGTCCTTTTTTCACCCAATTCTGTTGGAGTTCCTTGGTCTTATGAGGAAGCGATGCGGACATTGGGCACGTGGGGATGTCCGGAAAAGGTGACACCTTTGGAGGGGTAGGGGAGGGCCGGAAGGTTCTCCGCGGATCAAACCCTAGGCCGGAAGCTCGACCGTTTCCGCTCCCACGTCCTCCATTCATGAAGATGCCGTGGTGAATCAAACAGCCCCGCCGGAGAGGGAAGCGCCTCGCGGGTTCAAAGCTCTTTCCTCCGCCGGGTCACGTTTCCCAATACATATTTTCCTCTCCATCCGCACCACCACACATGATGAGAAATAACGGTCTTGCGGTGCCATTTGAACCAATCCAGAAAACCTCAATAATTAGATAAGGGAAGGTTTCAAATCCGCACTTTTCATGATTTGACAGGACAACGAGGGATGTGCGCAACTCCAAATTAGTCATTTTATTCAACAAAAACGCCATGGATTCACAAAAATTTAGATAAATTGTGAAAAAATATGCAGAGGAGAAAAAAAAAAGGAAGATAAGAAAGAACACGTGTCTTGGACTCGGATTCCATTCCCATGGAAGAAGAGACTCGTCCGGCAGGGTCTGCATTCCATTCTTCGCACCCTTTATCGAATCTCCGCGGGGCCCGACGTTGCACAACGCGGCTGAACGATCCCACCCGACGAAATCCAAGAGCTACTCAAACAACCGCACACGTGGCCCCATCTATGGTTTCGACGTTCAACTACAAAGACACGCCTTTGAGTGCTCCTCTGGACTCGGGCTGAACCTTCAAATGCCCGCAACTTCCACAATTTTTCGCCGATTTTATCGATCTTAATACCGTTGGAAACCTCTTTTCAAGGCCTAAAAAAACTTATTTATGTTCAAAATCGCGTAAACCACTCATTAGCCCTCTAAATGTACTTTAAAGTTCGCTGCCAATCGATGCGAGGCACGATTTCATGACCTAACGTTTAAATGTCCCTAACATCAAAAATTTTTGGCCGATTTTATCGATATTTATACTGTTGGAAAGCTCTTTTTAAGGCCTAAAAAAACTTATTTATGTTCAAAATCGCGTAAACCACTCCCTAGCCCTCTAAGTGTACTTTAAAGTTCACTGCCAATCGATGCGAGGCACGATTTCATGACCTAACGTTTAAATGCCCCTAACTTCCACAATTTTTGTCCGATTTTATCGATATTTATACCGTTGGAAAGCTCTTTTAAAGAGCTAAAAAAGCTTATTTATGTTCAAAATCGCTTAAACTAATCATTAGCCCTCTAAATGTACTTTTAAGTTCGCTGCCAATCGATGCGAGGCACGATTTCATGACCTAACGTTTAAATGCCCCTAACTTCCACAATTTTTGTCCGATTTTATCAATATTTATACCGTTGGAAAGCTCTTTTTAAGGCCTAAAAAAACTTATTTATGTTCAAAATCGCTTAAACCACTCATTAGCCCTCTAAATGTACTTTTAAGTTCGCTGCCAATCGATGCGAGGCACGATTTCATGACCCAACGTTTAAATGCCCCTAACTTCCACAATTTTTGTCCGATTTTATCGATATTTATACCGTTGGGAAGCTCTTTTAAAGAGCTAAAAAAGCTTATTTATGTTCAAAATCGCGTAAACCATCATTGGCCCTCTAAATGTACTTTTAAGTTCGCTGCCAATCGATGCGAGGCACGATTTCATGACCTAACGTTTAAATCCCCTAACTTCCAAAATTTTTGTCCGATTTTATCGATATTAATACCGTTAGGAGCTCTTTTTAAAGGCTAAAAAAGCTTATTTATGTTCAAAATCGCTTAAACACTCATTAGCCCTCTAAATGTACTTTAAAGTTCGCTGCCAATCGATGCGAGGCACAATTTCATGACCCAACGTTTAAATGCCCCTAACTTCCACAATTTTTGTCCGATTTTATCGACATTTATACCATTGGGAAGCTCTTTTAAGACCTACAAAAGCTTATTTATGTTCAAAATCGCGTAAACCACTCATTGGCCCTCTAAATGTACTTTTAAGTTCGCTGCCAATCGATGCGAGGCACGATTTCATGACCCAACGTTTAAATACCCCTAACTTCCACAATTTTTGTCCGATTTTATCGACATTTATACCATTGGGAAGCTCTTTTAAAGAGCTAAAAAAGCTTATTTATGTTCAAAATCGCGTAAACCACTCATTGGCCCTCTAAATGTACTTTTAAGTTCGCTGCCAATCGATGCGAGGCACGATTTCATGACCTAACGTTTAAATGTCCCTAACTTTCACAATTTTTGTCCGATTTTTTCGATATTTATACCGTTGGAAAGCTCTTTTTAAGGCCTAAAAAAACTTATTTATGTTTAAAATCGCTTAAACCACTCATTAGCCCTCTAAATGTACTTTAAAGTTCACTGCCAATCGAAGCGAGGCACGATTTCATGACCCAACGTTTAAATGGCCCTAACTTCCACAATTTTTGTCCGATGTTATCGATATTTATACCGTTAGAAAGCTCTTTTTAAGGCCTAAAAAAACTTATTTATGTTCAAAATCCCTTAAACCACTCATTAGCCCTCTAAATGTACTTTTAAGTTCGCTGCCAATCGATGCGAGGCCCGATTTCATGACCCAACGTTTAAATGCCCATAACTTCCACAATTTTTGTCCGATTTTATCGACATTTATACCATTGGGAAGCTCTTTTAAAGAGCTAAAAAAGCTTATTTATGTTAAAAATCGCGTAAACCACTCATTGGCCCTCTAAATGTACTTTTAAGTTCGCTGCCAATCGATGCGAGGCCCGATTTCATGACCCAACGTTTAAATGCCCCTAACTTCCACAATTTTCGTCCCATTTTATCGATATTTATACCGTTGGAAAGCTCTTTTTAAGGCTTAAAAAAAGCTTATTTATGTTCAAAATCGCTTAAACTACTCATTAGCCCTCTAAATGTACTTCTAAGTCGCTGCCAATCGATGCGAGGCACAATTCATGACCCAACGTTTAAATGCCCCTAACTTCCACAATTTTTGTCCGATTTATCGACATTTATACCATTGGGAAGCTCTTTTAAAGAGCTACAAAAGCTTATTTATGTTCAAAATCGCGTAAACCACTCATTGGCCCTCTAAATGTACTTTTAAGTTCGCTGCCAATCGATTGCGAGGCACGATTCATGACCCAACGTTTAAATACCCCTAACTTCCACAATTTTGTCCGATTTTATCGATATTTATACCATTGGGAAGCTCTTTTAAAGAGCTAAAAAGCTTATTTATGTTCAAAATCGCGTAAACCACTCATTGGCCCTCTAAATGTACTTTAAGTTCGCTGCCAATCGATGCGAGGCACGATTTTATGACCTAACGTTTAAATGCCCCTAACTTCCACAATTTTTGGCCGATTTTATCGATATTTATACCGTTAGGAAGCTCTTTTAAAGAGATAAAAAAACTTATTTATGTTCAAAATCGCTTAAACCACTCATTAGCCCTCTAAATGTACTTTAAAGTTCGCTGCCAATCGATGCGAGGCACGATTTCATGACCTAACGTTTAAATGCCCCTAACTTCCACAATTTTTGTCCGATTTTATCGATATTTATACCGTTGGAAAGCTCTTTTTAAGGCCTAAAAAAACTTATTTATGTTCAAAATCCCTTAAACCACTTATTAGCCCTCTAAATGTACTTTTAAGTTCGCTGCCAATCGATGCGAGGCCCGATTTCATGACCCAACGTTTAAATGCCCCTAACTTCCACAATTTTTGTCCGATTTTATCGACATTTATACCATTGGGAAGCTCTTTTAAAGAGCTAAAAAAGCTTATTTATGTTCAAAATCGCGTAAACCATTCATTGGCCCTCTAAATGTACTTTTAAGTTCGCTGCCAATCGATGCGAGGCACGAATTCATGACCTAACGTTTAAATATCCCTAACTTCCAAAATTTTTGTCCGATTTTATCGATATTAATACCGTTAGGGAGCTCTTTTAAAGAGCTAAAAAAGCTTATTTATGTTCAAAATCGCTTAAACTACTCATTAGCCCTCTAAATGTACTTCTAAGTTCGCTGCCAATCGATGCGAGGCACAATTTCATGACCCAACGTTTAAATGCCCCTAACTTCCACAATTTTTGTCCGATTTTATCGACATTTATACCATTGGGAAGCTCTTTTAAAGAGCTACAAAAGCTTATTTATGTTCAAAATCGCGTAAACCACTCATTGGCCCTCTAAATGTACTTTTAAGTTCGCTGCCAATCGATGCGAGGCACGATTTCATGACCCAACGTTTAAATACCCCTAACTTCCACAATTTTTGTCCGATTTTATCGATATTTATACCATTGGGAAGCTCTTTTAAAGAGCTAAAAAAGCTTATTTATGTTCAAAATCGCGTAAACCACTCATTGGCCCTCTAAATGTACTTTTAAGTTCGCTGCCAATCGATGCGAGGCACGATTTTATGACCTAACGTTTAAATGCCCCTAACTTCCACAATTTTTGGCCGATTTTATCGATATTTATACCGTTAGGAAGCTCTTTTAAAGAGCTAAAAAAGCTTATTTATGTTCAAAATCGCTTAAACCACTCATTAGCCCTCTAAATGTACTTTAAAGTTCGCTGCCAATCGATGCGAGGCACGATTTTATGACCTAACGTTTAAATACCCCTAACTTCCACAATTTTTGTCCGATTTTATCGATATTTATACCGTTAGGAAGCTCTTTTAAAGAGCTAAAAATGCTTATTTATGTTCAAAATCGCTTAAACCACTCATTAGCCCTCTAAATGTACTTTAAAGTTCGCTGCCAATCGATGCGAGGCACGATTTCATGACCTAACGTTTAAATGCCCCTAACTTCCACAATTTTTGTCCGATTTTATCGATATTTATACCGTTGGAAAGCTCTTTTAAAGAGCTAAAAAAGCTTATTAATGTTCAAAATCGTTTAAACCAACCTCTAAATATACTTTAAAGTTCACTGCCACTCGATGGGATGCAGGTTTTCATGACCTAACGTTTAAATGCCCTTAACTTCCACAATTTTTGGCCGATTTTATCGATATTTATACCGTAACGGCACACATATTGATAAATTGTTAAAAAATTGAGGAAGTTACTGGGGGATGGTCCTCTAAGATCAAGAAGGAAGAGTTTTCTCAGCTTCCTGAGGACCTAAAAGACTCTGGTCTTGATTATTCACCCATTTTCCCTTATCAGGATGCTCTGAGATCACGAAAATATTCATTTTTGGACTCTTTTAAAATATTCTCAATATCATGTTCGAGATGACTCATAGGAAATAAGATAAAAATCACGTAATTGATAAATGGCAACATTTTTCTGAGTGAAATCTTCCTAAAAAGGCGATTCGTTGTTTGAGTAATCGATTCGGAACCAATTGATGTCCCAGATTAATCAATGAAAATGAAACTTGGCGTCATCATTTAATTAATTATGTTTACTCAAGACTTGTTTGAACGAGGAGACACGTCAGAGTTTAATCAAAGGAGAGAAAAAAACAAATTTCAACGAAATTTACATAAAAATAATGAATGAAAACTTGCCCAGAGACACGAACTTTCTCAAAGGTCTACAGATTTCGGGGGATCCATAAATTTCGGGGGAAATGAATCCTTTTTTTCTAACATAACTTGAATTTGGTGATAATTTTATGAAAATGGGACTAATTTCACTCACACACATTATAATAAAATAATTAGTTAATTAATTTTTGGAAAAAAATTTTTTTTTCAATCATAACATGAATTAGGTGACAATTCTCTAAAAATGGGACTAATTTCACTCAAACATATTATAATTACCTAATTAGTTAATTAATTAATTTTTGAAAAAAAAATTTTTTTTTCAATCATAACATGAATTTGGTGATAATTTTCTAAAAATGGGACGAATTTCACTCATACACATTATAATTACCTAATTAGTTAATTAAATAATTAATTTTTGGAAATTTTTTTTTCAATCATAACTTGAATTTGGTGATAATTTTATGAAAATAGTATTAATTCCGCCCAAACACATCATAATTACCTAATTAGTTAATTACTTAATTAATTTTAGAAAAAAAAATTTACTGTCATAACTTGAATTTGGTGATAACTTTATGAAAATGGGAGTAATTTCACTCAAACACATTATAATTACCTAATTAGTTAATTAATTAATTAATTTTTGAGAATTTTTTTTTTCAATCATAACTTGAATTTGGTGATAAATTTATGAAAATGGGACTAATTTCACTCAAACTCAATGTAATTAGTTAATTAATTAATTTTTGAACAAAAATTTTTTATTGCAATCATAACTTAAATTTGGGGATAATTTTATAAAAATGGGACTAATTTCACTCAAACACATTATAATTACCAAATTAGTTAATTAATTAATTAATTAAAAAAATATATATTTTTTTCTATCATAACTTGAATTTGGTGATAATTTTATGAAAATGGGACTAATTTCACTCAAACACATTATAATTACCTAATTAGTTAATTAATTAATTAATTTTTGAGAATTTTTTTTTCAATCATAACTTGAATTTGGTGATAATTTTATGAAAATGGGACTAATTTCACTCAAACTCAATATAATTACCTAATTAGTTAATTAATTAATTAATTTTTGAAAAAAAAAATATTTTTTTGCTATCATAACTTGAATTTGGTGATAATTTTATGAAAATGGGACTAATTTCACTTAAACACTACAATTACCTAATTAGTTAATTAATCAATTAATTAATTAAGTTTTGAGAATTTTTTTTTTCAATCATAACTTGAATTTGGTGATAATTTTATGAAAATGGGACTAATTTCAATCAAACTCAATATAATTACCTAATTAGTTAATTAATTAATTAATTTTTGAAAAAAAAATTTATTGCAATCATAACTTGAATTTGGCGATAATTTTATGAAAATGGGAAAATTAAGTTAATTAGTCATAATTACCTAATTACATAATTAATTACCTAATTAGTTAATGAAATTTAATCGGGATCACGTGAAGATTATTTGGTTAAAATTTGGTGAAGATCGGACCGGTAGAAAGGCCGTAGCACATTTTTGCAAACTTTAGACAGACATATCTCCGCCATTTTGTCGAATTTCAAAAATCGCTCTCGTCACTTTCAAGATAACCACGAAAGGAAGATTGTGTGAAAATTTCGTGAAAATCGGATGAAAATTGTGGCCGTGAAGTGTTCCGGAAAAAAAAGGCGACGGACGGACGGCCGGCACCACAGACAAAGTCATGTCCGACAAAGATCAAAAGTCAGTCCTAGGGGGTCTGGAAGACCCTTCCCCAAAAACCCGAATCCGACGGTAATACAATAACTTCTCTTTGAGAAAGTTAATAATGAATGAAAACTTTTATTTATGAGTTGATGGTGGAGAGGTGATGACAAGGAGGAAAAAGTTTCCCGAAGGATGGATCCTTTTTTATGTTTAAACCGTTAATCTTGTTTGGTCTCTAAAAGCAATTTACTGGAACCCTGAGTGCCTTTAGAGGATAATTGGATAATCTGTCATTGACAAATTTTCAAGCCTCTTTTTCAAACACCTTAAACAACGGAAACTTGGCCATTTTAACTCGTTGGCACCCCCAGGGAAGATGCTGGACTATCCCAAGGCATCAAGGGATACAATCATCATGCTTCATTGGACAAAAGTTGTTAATTTTGAGGTTTTTTGAAGAAAATTGGGCTTTTAAAAATGTAGATTTTGAGGTTTTCGACAAAATAAATTGCACTTAAAACGCTGATTATGAGGTTTTTTTGAAGAAAAATTGGCTCTTAAAACTTTTTTTTTTAAAACGAAAATTTGGCTTTAGAAATGTAGACTTTAAGGTTTTTGACCAAAATTTTGCTCTTAAAACCTTGATTTTGAGATTTTTGACGAAAAAAGGCTCTTAACACTTCGATTTTGAGGTTTTTTGACGAAAATTTGGCTTCACAATTAATGTTGATTTTGAGGTTTTTGACGAAAAATGTCTCTGATTTTGAGGGTTTTTGAAGAAAAATTGGGTCTTAGAACTATGATTTTGAAGATTTTTTTTTTAAACGAAAATTTGGCTTTAGAAATGTTGACTAAAAGGTTATCGACCAAAATTTTGCTCTTAAAATCTTGATTTTGAGATTTTTGACGAAAAAAGGCTCTTAACACTTTGATTTTGAGGTTTTTGACGAAAAATGTCTCTGATTTTGAGGGTTTTTGAAGAAAATAGGGCTTTTAAAAATGTAGATTTTGAGGTTTTCGACAAAATAAATTGCACTTAAAACGCTGATTATGAGGTTTTTTGAAGAAAAATTGGCTCTTAAAACTATTTTATTTATTTTTTTTAACGAAAATTTGGCTTTAGAAATGTAGACTTTAAAGTTTTTGACCAAAATTTTGCTCTTAAAACCTTGATTTTGAGATTTTTGACGAAAAATGTCCCTGATTTTGAGGTTTTTGGACGAAAATTTGGCTTTACAATTAATGTTGATTTTGAGGTTTTTGAAGAAACTTGGTCTTTTAAAAATGTAGATTTTGAGGTTTTCGACAAAATAAATCGCACTTAAAACGCTGATTATGAGGTTTTTTGAAGAAAAATTGGCTTTTAAAACTTTTTATTTTTTTTAAACGAAAATTTGGCTTTAGAAATGTTGACTTTAAGGTTTTTGACCAAAATTTTGCTCTTAAAACCTTGATTTTGAGATTTTTGACGAAAAAAGGCTCCTAACACTCAATTTTGAGGTTTTTTGACGAAAAGATATTGAAAAGATTTGAGGAAAAGATAATCATCCATGGTTTAACTCCCACATTCAGTCACTCTTAAACAATCGCGATAAATTATTCAAAAAATTAAAAGAAATCCATCCAACAAACAACTCAAAGACCAGTACCTAAAATCTCGAAATAATGCCAAAAATGAAATGAGAAAAGCCAAAAAAGACTTTTTTGAAAATAAAATTTCAAAACATCAAAACGACCCGAAACTCTTATGGAATACAATCAATCAAATCGC
>JAGWEN010000600.1:0-71091 GCA_018703685.1 Orius laevigatus | reverse complement strand
GTCCCCATTTGTGAGGACTGTTGCGGGGCTTCAATCTGGCAGCACGGAACCTCTTAACACTGTAATCCCACACAAATGGTAGTGGACAGTGCTTGCCAATTATAGGCGATTGTCTGAGATTGAGCTTCTTTTTGTGTGCCTCAATACTGGTCAGCACGGAACCCCGCAAAGTTGGGCACATCTACGTAACAGTGTTGCCAGTTTGGTTGTATTAGAGCATTCGGCTAACTTGTCGTGGGCCTAATCTGGCAGACAGGCAATCCACAAAACAGGGAGGTTTTGGAATCCCACAAATTGAGGTCTTTCACAGTGTTGCCATTTAGGGCGATTATCTTTCTCACAAATTGGGCAACTTTGTCGGGCTAATCTGCACACCACTAGCAATCCCAAAAGAGTGGCGTACACCGTGTTGCCATTGGCAAAATATGAAATTTGGCCATGGGCCTAACTGTGGCACTAAAATCCACAACCTATGCTTTGGACAGTGTATTTGCCAATAAATGTTGGCATGTTGTCCTGAATGTGGCTTACGTTTTTGGGGCCCAATCTGCAGTCCACGTGACAACCCTCCAGAGTTGGCTTTTGACAGTGTTGCCTAGTTAGTTGATTAGTAGACATATTGGCTACGTTTTGGGTGGCGACTGAGAAATGTTGGCTCCCAGAGGCACCACCACAGCAGGCTTTGACGCACACAAAGGAGTGTCACAGTATAGTGTGCCATTTCAGTGCGTGATTGCGCGCGAGACACATTGCGGCAACGTCGTGGGCCTCATCTGACAACACTGCAGGCACCACAGTGGCTTTGACAGTGTTGCACTTTTAAGCAATTTGTGCCAAATTTGCGTACTGTATATGGTGCCCAATCTGCAGCACGGACCCCGCAAAGTAGGGCTTCTAACAGTGTGCAGTTTGGTGATGTATAGCATTCGGGCTACTTTGGTGGCCTATACTGGCACAGGCAAATTCCACAAACATCAGGGTGTTGGAATCCCACAAATTGATGGTTTTCACATGGTGCACATTTTGGCGATTTCTCGCAATTGCGCGGACGGTTGTGGGCCTCTACTGAGTTACAGCACTGCAGCAGCAAAGAGGGGCTTGTGACAGTGTGACAGTTGGTTTTAGTTAGAAGCATAAGGGGCTACGGTGGGCGATGCTGACACAGGCGCAAACACAGTGGCGTGCGCAGTGTTGACGCGTGTTTACGAGCATGTGCGCAATTAGCTACTTTTTACGGCATGATCTGGACATAAATCGAACATGGCCGAATTGGAGACGATAGACCAAACCCACGTCAAAAAGAAGCTAAAGAATGATACAAGGTATCCGCCATTACGACAGTGCTCAATTTGGGCAGCCAACAGCGGGTTGGGTTGAGGACAGTTTTGTAAGATAATGTTGGGGTAATACAACTACGATAATACAGTCATGTGTGTGAGAGGGTGCGCGTGTAGAAGGTAATGTTACTACCTGACCTAGAGAGGAGGATGTGACCATCAACATCAAGACTACAAACATAAGTGGTAATAAATGCATGACGTCATGAACAATTGTTGATGTTGTATCCTATGAAGGGCTGGAATGTGAAAGGAAATGAAATATGAGGTCGACTTACACTCACCAGCGGGGCGCGAGTTTAGCATGGGCGCCTCAGCGAGCGTAGGCATACAGACGCCCTAGTTTTCACTTTGTTTTGCAAATCGACACGGATGGAATTACGGCGGGAAAGTGGCTATCGAGGCGCCTGTTTCCGCGAAGCTCGGGGACGGCTAGGAATGCTACAAAGTCGCCAGCGCGAGAATTGTTTATATGGTTTTGAGGGTGAAATTCGAAACAAACACACATCGACTAGTACTCGGGAACCGTTCGCGTTGCGCGAGTAAATGGCTCGCCGATCCCCTCCAAGCCCTCGGCCCTATAAAACGTCACACACAGACACACACATGAGGCGCAACGCGAGACGCACGCCAATGCTCACACTGCCATCCTGATATCCAAGAAAAAAATCAGCTAGAGAACTACGAGATTAGCATCCGAAACCTCGACATTTTTGGACTGTTCAGTTTTTGCTCATAACTTCTGAAACATTAGTTTTTACACGGACAGTTATAACATATAAAGCTTACAAAATTATCCTAAATGTAAGCCAACCCCAGCTGTTGTAGTCCAAGATCTTGGGACTTTTTTTAATCTCTGAGGACGCTTTGTTTTTTTGAAATCATTGCTTAGAACCTAAGATATGACTTTAAACACAAAATTTTTCGAAATTTCGGTTTAATCCTCTGATGGCCCTCATATATGTGATCATTTTAAGAGCTAATTTTCTTCAAAACCTCAAATCAACATTTATTAAACCCTAATGTCTGGTCCAAACCTACAAAAGCAGGTCTTTTTCAAGAGCCAACTTTCAAGGGGAGGCCAAAAAACTCAAATCAACATTGTAAGCCGATACGTCGTACAATAAACCTCCTAAATCATATAAGTTTTAAGAGCCTTTTTCGTCCAAAATCGCAAAGAGCGTACGTTTAAGAGCCTTTTTTAGTCAAAAATCTCAAAATCAAGCGTTTCAAGAAATAATTTTTGTCAAAACCTCAATTCACATGTGACAGCCATCTTTTCGTCCGAAAACCTAACAATACAGTTTAAGAGCCTGTTTGTTCGTCAAAAACCACAAATCAGGGTTTTATCAAGAGACAATCTATTTTGGCAAAACCTCAAGATCAAAGTTTAAGAGCCTTTTGTTTACGTCAAAAACAGCAAATAAGCGTTTCAAGAGACAATATTGTCAACACATCAAATCAACATTTAAAGCCAATTCTCACAGTACCACAAACATTCTCAATCAACAGAGATGTAAGAGCCATTTTCGTCAAAAACTATAAGTCATTAAGCCATAAAACATAGAAGTTCTCTTAGTAAGCAAATTTCGTTGAGTTAAAAAAACCTCAAATCACGTTCAAGAGTCAATTGTTCTTGTTAAAATCACCTAATTTTCATAGACCACGTTTGTGAACGCTGCGTTTACTATCCAAATACATAATTTGCAAAAGCTGATTTTTATGTATTGCTACTGTTGTTAGACACATGTTGCCGTAATCAAATAATCGGAGTATAGCAATAATAAAATGATAAATTTTTGTCAGCCAAGTTTTGTCAAACTTGATTCAGTTTTGCCTCATAATTTCTGGAAATTAGTTTAGGCGAAGATTCACTTTCCACACAGGTAATTAAGAGTATAAAATTTCCTAACAATTAAGCAACCAACCGACAGCTCTGTAGGTCAAGTATTGAATAGTTCCTCCACGGATCGGCCGTTCCATGAGAAAAGGTATACATATTGGGGATAATAATATCTCTGAGCACAGGTGGGGATGACGCTACTTTACCACAAGTTCATCCCTAAGTACAAACCATGCCCGCAGTAATGTTTGTTCATAACACACACTATCATACCCAGATTTTGATGAGAATGGAAATTTTTGTGCAGCCATTTCAAATCTAATTTCATCAACTGAAATTCAGGTTTGCTTGCCATAGGATTCTGTCTTTTGTTTCACATAACAACAGAGGAAAGACACACACACACATGGGTGAAATCAATCCATGGCACAAGGAGGGTCCCGTGTAGTTGCTCCAGACTCCTCCTGGGAAACATCTACACCATAGTGAATCAATAAAACTAAGCTAACTGTTTTACAGTTTCATAACTTATACTTGTGCTCTTATTTATAAAAAGGTTGCCATATTATGTATATTATTTGATCAAAACACCACCATTTTGCCATGTTTCATCTGCACGTTACGATAGACATGTTGATGGAGGTTTCTTTGACAAAAGTGAAATGGCACTTAAAACTGTGTGATGTTTGAGACTTTCTTTGACAAAACAAAAAGTGGCTTTCTTATACCAGTATTTGCGAGTGACGAAAAATTGTCCAATTTAAGTTGATTTTGATGGGTGGACAAAACTTGGACCTGTATAATGTTGAATTTGAAGGTTTTTGTCTGTGGAAGAAATTAGGCTTTAAAATGTGATTTTCCGGTTTTGACGAAGATTTGGCTTTTAAATGTAGATGTGTAAGTTTTTAATGAAACATAGCCATTATAAATATATTTGGTCATTTTGAGGTTTTTGACGAATTTTTGCGGGGATATTTCGAAAACCCACACACAAACAAAATCTTGAGCTTCCCCACTCACATCCGCTACTGTCCCTCGCATTTGGGAACCACGGCGCTGAGAAAAAAAGTAACAACAACGCTGACATTTTCGCTCAAGATTTTGGAGAATCTACTCAAAAGGGTGCTACAAATATAAAATCCAAGGGCTTTTCTCCAAGAAACAACTACAGCGCTCCAAAACATTTAATTTAACATCAATAATAAAAATTTCAAATACAAAAAATGTTATATTTGTATGAGGTTTTATTAAAATTCTGAATTCTCTTTCTTGTGCACAAATCCCATCACTACGACAAAACAAGCCGAGACACTCCACGACTTAATGTCATAAACTCCTCAGTTTGGACTCGTCAAATCGTAAGGACACAATAAAACGAATAAAATGATATGCATACTGATATGCAGAATGACGTCGGATGAGTATTGTAAGTGGGACGGAGTATAGCAGCGTTTTGACGTGAAGGCAGCGTTTCCACAGTCCAGGGGTGAGGGAGGGAGAGGAGTTGAATAAAATACTTCATTTTTGTAGGTAATTCAGTGAAGTTTAGTTTAGTCTTTTCCTTGCAGTGATCAGGGGATTATAGCATCTTTTCATTAGATTAGTGGTCGATGTATGTAAGTTTATTTGTGCATGGATAGTCATGTAGGGTTTCAAAGCTAGGTATTAGAGAATATGTAGCGTACAAACTGTGTGCGTGGGAATGAAAAGGGTATATGGTACTGTGGGCAAACGCGCTTAAAAGGCCTAGCGAGCAAGCTGATGATTAGCAAGGATATGCCCACTGAAACAGGACAAAGGAGCAACTGAAGCAGACGTCAGTGGGCCTGCGAGTCTTACCAGCCTTATAACATTGCTTAATAAAAGAGATAGTCTCAAAAAACGACTGATATGTAGTATAACATTAGTTCTGTTAAAGCTGAACTATCTTACCTAGAGGCATAAAAAATCTAAGCACTAACAGTGTTAGACAAATAGACACAGCCGTTTATCAAGGTTAGGAGTATAAAACATGCGAGCTAACGTTATATAGGATAGAAAAAGCACGAAAATCAGTAGAAATGTTGAACTCAGTCGGTCTTTCGTACTCGGCCATGAAAGACCTCGCATCGTCTCACTTTGGCACCACCTATAGCAAAAGAGATTAAAGAATATCAAAATAGTGGATCGCCTTACTTACTAGGTTCCTGAGTCATGTGTGCTCGACTATAATATTCTGATCTCTGCTTTTTGAAGTTCTTTGATCTAGTTTGGCACGTTCGCACCTTCATAACTCTCTCAACGAGCTTCGGCCTCTGAGAATTACGTTATTTTGATAGAAAAGAAAAATTTTTGTTGTGGAAACTCGTGGAGTTGAGTCGTTTGCACGTTGTGTTTTGTTCGCAGTCTCTCTTTGACTCTGTCCTGTTCCAGAAGCGCCACTCTGTTGCTCATCTTGAGCCGTTCAGCACTTCTCGTTTTTCCCATTCTTCCCTTGGCGCAGCCCCTTAAAAACAAAATATTCGTATTTTTGGTACCATTTACTGCCCTGATTTACCTGTACCTGTGCTGCTAAGCTTTATATACGAACATCTGTCCTCATCTTTTTTAGTCACTGAGTTTCTATGCCCTCACAGTAAAGTCTCACAATGATTCAGTGCTCTCCTGAGCGCTGTTTATCTCACGGCTTCTCAAGCTCAGCAGCGACGCTAGCCTAAAAAGTTACCTTTTATTTCACGAAATATAAAATACAGAAAAAAGGGAATGAAACAAAGACTTTTAGTTAAATCAAGTCTCTCTTTCAGTGCTATAAAAAAACATCACACATTAGAAAACTGTGCTGCATTGTTAATTTGTAGCTACAACCTGAAAAAATGTGCACGTCATAAGCTAGTCACATCTATTCATACTAAAGTACTGAATTGGTACCTCGGCGAAACATGAATGTCTGAACATAAATTTTGGTACAGAATATGCGAGATAACGAATAAAAGTTGAATACCATTTTTTACAGCTTGCAATTGAACCCCCATATCGTGGATAAGACTGCTTTTTCTTTTACTTTCTGCATCGTCGATTCCTCTTTGTTTTTTCTTTGGCCGCCAACGTTCTTTGATATCCCTGAGAGCTTCTCCGATTGCGAGATGGCAATCCGGAGAGCAGAAACCATTGAAGGCGACTCCTAGAAAAGAAATGAATAATAACGAAAATTAAAAATGGTTGCTACCTGTGGTCTTGGGTGCTAATTCAATTGTTCTGTTTTCCCCCGTGTGTATAATTAACCTATTTACAGTCGAGTCAACCCAAACAGTTTGGGGCTCGAGTTGATATACCCCACATGTTCCGTTCATCAATATTTTGAAATATGTCAACTGATTTGGTTGTGAAAAACGAACCAATATTCTCTTAAAGTTGGAAGAAGGTAGCCACGTTCATTAAATTTCCCTGTAAGCAATAATGTAATGCTTTAAAGAAATTATTTTAGGTACTTTTTGATGACATCTTTGAGGAAAGTGTTAGCCAAACAGGACAGCTTCTACATGACAGGTTCATCGACGTTGATCAAATATTTACTCTATAGAGTAAGAAATGTTGGAAAATCTGAATCCCATGGTGTTGTACGTTATGCTGTCATAGCCTCTTGATCCCATTCTGCTCAGCGAAAACGACCAGTTGGGACATGACCAATCCAACTTCTCTCTGTCCAAAACTACCTAAAAAAAGTCTCTAATTGATCCCATGGCAAGAAAAATACCTGATAGACGTTTTTCTGTGAGCTACTCTGAGTAAGGTCGGCCAGCATGCAGAATACGCGGAAAAGATGGTAGACGCATTTGTCTGGTAGGACTTGATGGTCACGCAGGTGTGTAGTTCCTTTGCAGACAAGCCAGCAGACTTCGTCAATTTTGATTCGTAGTCTCTTAAACTACGGACGATATCGTCTCAGGTAAGATGAGAAAACCTGCAACGAAAAAGTACATATTTCGTCAATTCCTCTTCAAATAGAGAACTTTAGGGCTCCCCAAGAGATAATGGATAAGCATAATATTCTTGCAACCTCCATGTGCCCAATTGTCGTCAAAAACTCAAATCAAAGTTTTATGAGCCTTTTTTCATCAAAAATCTCAAAATCAACGTTTAAGGCCCAAATTTTGACAGGACCGCAAAATCAACATTATTGTAAGCCCAATTTCGTCATAAACCTCAATCAAGGGGTTCAAGAGTCCATTTTCGCCAAAAAACTCAAAACACATTTGTAATTTTAGCCAATGTTGTCAGGAACCTCAAAATCAACCATTTTAAAGCCCAATTTCGTCAAAAAACCTCAAAATCAAGAGTTAAGAGCCTTTTTGTCAAAAATCTCAAAATCAACGTTTTAAGAGCCAAATTTTCGTCAAAAACCTCAAAATCAACATTGATTGTAAAGCCCAATTTTCGTCAAAAAACCTCAAAATCAAAGTTTTAAGAGCCTTTTTTCGTCAAAAATCTCAAAATCAAGGTTTTAAGAGCCAAATTTTTGTCAAAAACCTCAAAATCAACATTAATTGTAAAGCCCAATTTTCGTCCAAAAACCTCAAAATCAAAGTTTTAAGAGCCTTTTTCGTCAAAAAATCTCAAAATCAACGTTTTAAGAGCCAAATTTTCGTCAAAACCTCAATATCAACATTGATTGTAAGCCCAATTTTCGTCCAAAAACCTCAAAATCAAAGTTTTAAGAGCCTGTTTTTCGTCAAAAATCTCAAAATCAACGTTTAAGAGCCAAATTTTCGTCAGGACCTCAAAGATCAACATATTTAAATCCAATGTTCGTCCAAAAACCTCAAATCAAAGTTTTAAGAGACATTTTTCGTCCAAAACCTCAAAATCGACGTTTTAAGAGCCAAATTTTCGTCCAAAACCTCAATATCAACATTTGTAAAGCCCAATGTTCGTCCAAAAACCTCAAAATAAAAGTTTAGGATACATTTTTTGTCAAAAAACCACAGAATCAGCGTTTTAAGTGCAATTTATTTTGTCAAAAACCTCAAAATCTACATTTTTAAAACCCCAATTTTCTTCATAAACCTCAAAATTAACAACTTTTTTTTTCTTTTTTTTTGAGGCACAGGTTTTCATTTGTTTAAAAGGGGGGCGAACTGTGAAAAAGTTTGGGAACCTCTGCATTAGAGAGCCTAATATGGCCAGTAAAATGGTGCCAAGCACTTCAAGACACTTGAATACTAGCAAATCACAAGACAAGCACTCTTAGTTGCATCATATGGAAAGAATGCCATGCACTTGGGGAAACATTGGATGTCTATATCAAGCACTGCTAAGCATTTCCAGGCATACAAAAGAGCAGCTATACCACTCAGGACTCCTAAACACCTGCAAAGCCATTCCAGACACTTGTGTAGCAAAGGCCTTGCCCTTGCCAAGGCTCCACACTGACCTTTCCCCATCTTAAAGCACGTGGCTTGATTCACTTGACCAAAAAAAGCTTGAACACCTGGACTCAAGAGCAAAAATCAACCAAGGAACAATATGGGGAATCAAGGATGACCATGGCAATCAAAAAATAGACTTTAAAAACAACCAAATTATAAAAATTTTTGATCATTTTTAACAAAAATACAGGAAAAAAAGAAGGGGAAATGGAGAAGAGGGGTGACACATATTCCATGAATGACCTTGCCTTTGCATTTCCTAACTAAGCAACTATGACTCACACCATCTCAAGCTGAGTAAGGGCAAAATCCTTCAAAAACGTTTTTTTTTATTCAAACCGACTTTCCTTCCTCATTTAAAACCACATTAGGACACACAAAAAATTACCTCTTTCAGAAGATAATATTTAAAATGATAAAAATTTAAAGATGTCGTGCTCCTGAAATGTTCGAGCCCTTTTTCCACACCGTACAAGTCCAGCAAAGTCCCAATATTTGCAGTCAGGACCTTCGAAAAAAATAATTTATTTATCGATTTTTATTTAGGAAACTCACTTTAAGTTTTGATTTCATGACGTTCCCAGAGTTGTCGGTCGCCAATGAATTGAATGCGTGCCAAATGCTGTTCGTCACGTTTTTTAATAGGGTCGCCATAATAAATAAAAAGCATCACACGAGGATTTTAGAAAAGAAATTCAGACAAGTGGTTCCTGTGTCCGGACTGTTTCTGATAACCGGATTAGAGATAACCATGAATGGTGGAATGGAGGGGGTAAATGTCAAAAGTAGCTGCTAGAGCTGATACTTTTGCATATTGAACCGATCCCAGTTACAGCTCCTTCATTAGCTAATAAGCCATTTTCTGGCTTTAAGCTTCAGAGCTATAAGCTAAAAATACTATAAAATTCAGGTTCTGAGAATCCAGGATCTCTCTCCTGTAGAGGGGTTAATTCCAAAAGTAGCTGCTACTAGAACTGATCCTTCTATTTTAATCGTATTTCTCCTCACTGTTCACCGATAGACTTGAAATTTTGAGAAATTCCTCTATTTTTACCAAAAAACCCCATTCGGGTAACGTTTTTTCTTCCAAAAATTCTTGTTTTTGACTTTTTGCTCAGGCCAGAAAGTTCTTTTTGGACCAGTGATTGTGAACCGATCCCTAATACAGCTGCTTCAAATTTCAATAACCACTGATAGCGATTAGCTTCAGGGCTTATCTTTTATGTTTTAACATTTAAATAATTACGAATTCATTTCAATTTTTTCAAAATTGCTCAGTAAAAAAACAAATAAAAGAACGAAACATTAAAAGTTTATAAATATCGTCTGAACTTCAAAGTTCCACTGACGCCTACAAGACACAATGCATGACGACGAACGGTAGCTATTTCTTATAAATTTAAACAAATTTTAGCTCAAAATTACAATTTAAAGGGAGTTATTGATGAGGTTCTGTCTTTACAATGCTATTTGGCTTGATTTTGGCTACAGTGACGTCTAAGCTGCTTCTTAAGCTGGGATGTCATTTCAGCTAAATTTTTGCCTAAAAGTGATAGTTTTTATCTTGAATGTTAATTTCGTATTTCTTAAATTTTATATTCCAGAGTGGCCGAAGAGTTGGAAGCACTTCAAGCCATTCTAAATGAAATCGACATTAAGACCAATGAAAGGTAATTTAATTCTTTTCTATTATTTTGTTTTATCGTAATTTTTAGTGGTTATGCGACTGGTATTGAAATCGAAGTGGACCCATGGACTGCTTCGGATGCCGAACTTCAATATGTCAAAGTCACTTTAGTCATTAATATACCTGATGGGTATCCTGATGTCCGGCCGATAGTGACATTAAGAAACCCTAGAGGCTTAGATGACAGTTTACTTAACGATATTTATTCTCAAATTGAAGAAAAGTGCAATCAACTAGTCGGCCAGCCTGCGATGTTCGAGCTGATTGAAGTCGTCAAAGAAAAGCTGACTGAAAGCAACAAACCGAGCGTCCCTTGCTGCATCTGTTTGTACGGTTTCCGCCCCGATGATGATTTCACCAAAACCGACTGTTACCACTATTTCCATTCTCGTTGTCTCGCAGGTCATCTTACAGCTTCGGAAAACATCTTCAAAGAAGAACAAGATAAACTTCCTCCTTGGGAAAAGACAGAAGAGTTCCATGTATGTGTTTATTGCTAAAGAATATTTAAATTAAAATATTTTAGGCCGTTTGTCCGATTTGTCGAGCTCGGATTTCGTATGATGTTGAAGTCCTTAAAAATGCTCATCCGCCGATTGAGCTTGAAGAAGCGCCAAGGACGTTCACGCCGACCCCGGAACTGCGATCTCTCCAAGAGAAAATGGGTCAGCTTTTCCTACATCAAAGAAGCAAAGGAGGGATCATTCAAGATGACAATAGAACTCTTCTTCTCACTGTAAGTCCATCTTAAACCAGCCTTTTTTTTTACTGGAGCTCTTTTTTTGTTTTTCAGGAGGAGAGCAATGGCGATGGAAGAAGATGACCCGAATTCGAAGGTCTCAAGATTTGAACCGATTTCTCAGAACATGCAATAAACCAACTAGATAAGATCTTAATTAAATCTATTAGTAAATTATAACTAGACAATTTAGATCGGCACAGGGAAACTTTTATTTTCGTTTTAACTGCCATTTAGCTTTAAAAATATTAAAAACAAATTTTTCTTTGCTCTCTGCTTTTCAGATCTTTTCTTCTAGGCTGTGCCATTTTTTAAAAAGTACCATAAGTTTCTCTGTTTTTAGGTTAAAAGTTACCTTTTTTGATATGAGAAGAGATTTCCTTATGTGTTTTTTTATGGCGGAGACATTTTTTAAAAATGTTTTATGGGTCAGAACCCGAAGCTTCATATTTTTTAATGGTTTTCGCAAATTTCTAGAGGAAGGATATTGAGGTTTTCAAGGAAGCTCTAAGCTTGTTGTGTATCCATAGATTCCATAATTTAAACAGTAAAATTTCATGTTTTACCTTTGAGTACCCATTTTCAACGAAAATCACAACTAACTTGTTTTTGGCATGAAAGGTTTTCCTAAAAAAAGTTTTTCTCTTCAAAATGGTCAAAGTCTTGTCAAAAAAAGACTAAAAGGTCTCCAAGGCCCCAGTCTGAATGACAAAGTGAGATATTAGAGGAATTTTTGATTTTCTTGAGGAAATTTGCTTCTTTGGTGGTTTTATTATGGTAACGTTTCAGATACTTACCAAGGGTATCTCCAAAATACTCGGATCATCTGAAATTTTGCTCTTTTTTTATGTGTCATGTTAAATTCTAGTCAATAAGCATAATAAATGTTTATCCTTTTATTATTTTTTTTTTTATGTTTTCAATATGTGTATTGAACAGGGACTTCTTGAAATTCGTCATCTCCATATGCGATGTTTGGTTGGTCACAGGAGCTCCAGTAGCTAACTTTCGGGTTTACTTTAAGTTTGCTTATTTGTCCATTTTCGATTGTGTAGCTGAATTTCAATCTCGGCCCTACGCTGTTACCTCTAAAATTAAAACTAGTTAATAGTTACTAAGTAGGGAATTCTATTTTACCTGATTAAATCGTCGAATGTTATGAGAGGGGCCCATTCAATGCGAGTTTTCGGGTGGTAATTTTCGTCGAATTCTTTGATGATTTCTGTCCAACCGCGTGCGACGCATACTTGGTACAGACATTCTTCGGAATTGCAAGCTAATGTTTTTGTACTTTGTCTTTGTAATGATAAAACTAGAATAAAATAAAGAAAAAAATATAATAATAATTTTTATTCAAACTTACTCGATCCTGAAAAAATGTTTCTCGGATTGGGCATGTCTTGCCCTGAAGAGTAGTCGTAAACTTCAATCATTCCTTCATCGGCTTTATCAGTATGTCCTAGAGAAACTTTGATCATCACTAAAAAAAAATGAACCATGGCTTAGCTTATTTATTTATGAAACCTGATTTCCAAGCTCCTCTTGGATTTTCGCGTAAGTCCATCACCAAACTGCAATTGTTCTCCCCACAAGTTAGGCTTTTGTAATTCAAATGAAGCCTCAACATTTCTTCATAATCCCCGCAACTTATAAATCCAAATGAGACGAATATTATAAAATATAATATCAACTAAAAAAAAATTATTTATTATTTTAAAGCGCTGACTTCTTTACCATTTTGATTTTGAGAATAAATTGATTAAGTTTATTTAATTGTCGCTGTCTAGAGTGTTTCTTTGATCAAGTGGATGCCAAAATTAATTATTATGTACTTATTTACAAAATTCCCAAATTATTTGCCATGCGCATTTCATGAGTCCAATCCGATAATCATCAATCAGCTCTGGTGGAGAACTGCATAGGTATTATATGGTGAGGTTATAATGACGATTTTTTCTTTAAAAAAAATTGGTGGAGGAGTTTGATTCTCTGTTTTATTTTTTAAATGAAAGGATAGTTGGGAATGAAATGGATGTGTCCGCTAACTGGGAAAACTTTTGAAAGATTATAATGGGGCTGTTGATAATGCTGATTCAAGCAAGTACGAACCTGTGAAGAAGCTGTACTGAATTTCTATAACGTCTAGAACCTCTCATTTTCCATCCAAGGGTGCCCTTAAACTTGAAGTAAAAAATGGGTCTATACCAGCGTAGTAGTCTTACTGCTTGGCAACATGTCTGTCTAATTGTGTATGTCTATGTGAATAAGGTTAAGGGGCCGTGTATCGCCTGTCTCTCTATCTCAGCGAGGGCGTGGAAACCCGCATAGCACGATCTCCTCCCTCCCTCCTGCCCATCCCCACTCATTCAACTGGTCTCTGATTCGTTTAAAAACCCGCGTGATTCTAAACTTATTGAAAAAGTATTTCAATGATTACTAAAGATTGAATCAGCCGAACTAATTCAAAATTTGCACACCTATCTTTTTCAGAATGTGGAGCGCCTTAAACTAAAAAAGTAAAAAAAGGTTTAAACAATTTTTTTTTAATATAAAGATTAAATAGTATTACAATAAGTTTAGTTCAAGGCTCAGATAAATGAATAAGCTTCATTTAAAAAAAAAAAAAAGTCCGGTCCAGATCGGATCATTTTTCTTTAAGCTACATATCATTGGAAAACTGTTTTCACGAGTCCATTGTTTGCAAGAAAAACAGTCATAAATCTTGTCCTGGCTACTGAGAAGAATACGCAGTTAACAGGTTAGAATGGAGCCATAATTGCCCAAACAGGATCAGTCCTGTCCCTGTTTTGCTTATTTCTTTTGCATCTGCAGAATCACTTCCACATTTGTTCTGGCAATGTTGATAACTTGAACCTTCCAATCGCTGTTTTGAGATCGCCCATCCAGGTTTTTGTGTCACTGTTTGATCAGTTGGATTAGACTGTTTACCTTCTTAGTTAATTAGCCGCCATTTTAAGGTCTTATAAAAATTACAGTGTTGTAAAATTATATATTTTTTTTATGTTCAATCAAGATATTTAAGTGGCACTTTGACGCCATAGTCTTCATTTAAATACGGAGCTTCTGGCTCATGGCATTTTCCCCAGTAATGGATCCATGGATCTGCTTTAAGATTACTGATGACACCATCTTTGATTTCATAATTAAATTTGATCCTGGGGCCGAACCATAATTGTGTAAATGAAATCATCGGCTCCCATTCGACGTATATTTCAGGCTTATCATTTTGGTCGTAGGTTTTTATGATCTCGGTATGTCCTCGTGCAACACAACAGTCGAGTTGACAACCGCTATTGAAATCGCAAGCGATCGTTTGACCATGTCTGCGTAGCATCGCTAAAACTAATTCAAGCAAAGATGGTTAGTGATTACTCGTAGAGAGAGTTTCAGCTACTCGTTTCACGGAAAATCTACACAGTTTCGGGCACCCGTTTTCGTAATACGAAACTAGTAGGTTACAGTTGAGGTTGGCGTTTAGGTTATTTAGCCTAGACGGGTTGCTACTTGTTAGCGAATACCGTTACGAGCAGCCCGAAAAACGAGTAGCCAAAACTTTCTGATACATACTTGAACCTTGCCAAATATTCCTGTTATTTATAATAACATTGGCATTTCCGCTCGCGTCTTTTTTAACGTCATACACTTCAACTCTGCCCTCGTCGACTTTTAACGTGTGACCCAAAGAAACTCTGACCAAAACTAAAAGAAAATATACTTTCTCTTAAACACAAAACAAATTTACCATTATACCATGAACTAGCATCAGGGCTCAATTCCATAGTAAAATTGCATTCATTTTTCTGACAAGTCAAATCATGCCATCTTGAATATTCTTCGAACTGCCATCCCAACGATCCTTTCAATGTTAAAGCCACAAACAGCAAGAACCACTATTAAAGGAAATCAAATCAATTTACATTAGAAAATACGATCTTACCATTTTGACGGGTATCAAAGAATTGGCCAATTTTCAAAATTTGCTTTCGTAATTTCTTGTTTAGACAGTTGGAAATGGAGCAAACATGATTAAGGTCATTAGTTTTAAAACGACTTATATAAAATGTATAGTTTATTAGAGTATACAGAATTAATTAACAGTCTCATATTTTGGTAACTTGAATGTTGGAGAATTTTTATGTTAAAACCAGCTTACTAAGTTCTTGATGGATCTGTTAAATGGTCTTACTACGTAATAGTCAAAGTAGCGTTCTGGTCTTTCGAAGATGGGCCTGATTCCGCTGCTTATGGTGCTGAAGACGTTGGAGACTGCTGCGGGTGCTGAGCTGAACGAGCCGAGTCCTTGACCGTTGTTTTGGTCGTTGCTTGAAGGTGCACCATCGCTGTAGTCGTAGTCTTCGTCGTTGTCATCTCCGCTGCTTGTGCTACTACTGCTACTGCTGCTGCTGCTGCTGCTGCTTCCTGAAGTAACGCTCGGTAAGCCCGGTAAGGTCGGAAGTAAACTTCCCAAACCTCCGACGCTTCCGACGACTTCGTGGACGCCACCGCAGTCCGTTCCTCCAGGCTTGATCGGCTTGTAGCCTCCATTGGATACGTGGATGTCTGTGTCGTAATAATTGAATCCGACGAAAAACGTCCTTCCGTCTGGCGTGTTTGATCTATGGTGATGATGGAGTAAACATCCTAATTTCTTCTTCTTCCTCCTTTTTTTCTCTTTATGCTTGTGATGGTGGAATTTTATGCCATGGCTGTGAAAAGTCCTGCCCTCTTCGATTGCCGATTGGTCTTCAGATGGAAATCTCACTGGCCCTCCCAAAGTCTCCACGACCAGAAATATTGTGAAGACAAAAGATAGGATATCCTAAAAACAATAATAATTTTTCAAATTAATAAAGCAAAAATCCGCCAGGGATCCATCCACCACTTTCCAGGGGGTGTCCATATTTCAAACTTTCCTTCCCTCGTCATTTTTGGCAACTGTCATTTTATATCCAGTTTTACCATGCTTTTGAATATATTGAATAGCAATAAACCTCATCCAAAAAACGTTTGAATTCTTATTAAAAAAAAAGTTATATAACAATCGAGAGAAAAAAAAAAATTTAAATGAAACGAGTTTTTGGGTACCTTCAGATCCATAGCATCGCTCGTCCAAGAAAGAGACTGAGGATCCAGGACCAGACTTAGGCGCAACCAAAGATGTTTTGTTGCGCAAATAATTGTTGCAGAACACGAGAACTCATGGGGAGGCATTTGAAACCCACGCGGAAATCCCCCGAAAGATCGCTTGGGCTTCTAGCCGGCGAGCGTGACCCAAATCCATTACTTTAAGACCCCCCTCGACTTCATTTTTTTAATAAATAAAACGCAAATTACTTCAATTGCTTTGACTCTTTAAAACTTTCAACGTTCGAATGGCGCTACGTTTTGAAAGGCGAAGCAGACCACTTAATTACGAAAATGATTTTTTATCAAACAAAAAAAATTAAAACGCCTACATTTGTACCCTGGTTTTAAAAATGTTCTGATGAAATTCGAGCCTACGCGAATTCTGAGAAATTGATAAAAGAAAAAATTCGAAACGGATCCATGTGAAGGATGCGATAGAGCGATTGTCCTTAAGATATTAGGTGGTCTCCTTTCTAGTTTCTACTTTCTAAGGCATTTTGAATACATACATTCATACATAGAAAAATTTCACAGCCTCTGGTATCAGCCCGAGGGTCGGAACTTAACCTGCAAGGTACTTGCAGGTCAAACACTTTGCGATGACATCTTATGAAAAAAATTAAATAGATAAATAAATAAAAAAGAGGTCAACTTATTAGTTTTTTAAAGCTTGTAATAAAATCTTTAAGATCCTAATGAACCTTCTGCTACGGTAACACGAGGTTGGATGTTCATACTTGTGATCCAGCGTCTTCTTGTGATATAAACTTCTTACTTCTTGTAGATCTTAGATGCCTTGGAACATGTTTAACAATCTGTCCACGGACGTCCAGTAGTACTTTTTGCTAAAAGCCTTTTCTATCTTTATTTTCCCAGTGCATCGGGGTCGGCTATAATTTTGTGATGCGCCAAACAATTTCATACAAGCTCGACACCTCCATGACACCAACCTCTATTCCTCAACAGTTTTCTGTCACCACGTTTAATTATGAAAATGACACATTGGAGAGTGGAGAAGCTATTAATTATACAAAACAGCGTCTTGAGGTGATAATTAATGAATAAGAAAATTCCTTTTCATATTCTTCATTGTTTGCACGTAATCATTTTTTTCACGTAATAATCGGTGCCTAGGTCGAGGACTCCGACCCACGCAGGACGAAATGAAAAGCCGTCGAAGAAAAGGGAAAACGCCGTTTGTGCAATTTCAATCTGGCCAAACCTATCCGTTTGTATGTACGTTTCATTGCGATACCTTATATGACTATTAATAATAGGAGGGCCTCTGGAAGGTTTATGGATGAATATCTACCAAACAGAAAAGGGTATTGAAAATTAGTCTAGTTTTTTTTTATATTGATACCCTACCAATACTAACGTCTTCAAAGAAAGATACTGCTCATTGTCTCAATCCCCAAGTTGGGAGACATTGGAATGCTACTCTAGTGATGGTCAGCCATCTATGTTCTAACCTGTACAGACTGTGCAGGACTAAGCAGGTGGTGTCCTGTATGAAATTTCAGTTATAGACATACATAGGCGGTTTACCACTTGAACTAGATTCATTTCTGCCTATCTTCCGAGTTTGCATCCCCTTTTTTGCACTCAAGTCAAAAAGAATCCTGCCAGTCCGAGCCTGTTTTAAGGGATGCTTTTCGGAAATTTCGCGGGCGCTGGACACGCCCTCTACCCTCACATCCGGCACCCCACAGGACTGGGATCACTTCCTAGTTCCTTCCCGGAACTTTTCACCGATTCCCCTTATCAATACAATCACACTTAACAATTAAAGCACGAAATCAATTAAAATTCAGCACCACAAATGGATCGGAAAGTAATTTCAAGTCGGGCAGAACGGGACGAGTCGAAGTCCAAAGCAAACGTTTCGTTACATAATTTGAATTACGAGAGTAAAAATAAACGCTATTTTTTCATGTGAATCTTATCTGTTATTTTTTTGATTAATTTGATACAAGGATTACGTCCATTGTAAAGATGTAAGTACGATTTTAAATCCATATTTTCATTCCATTGGGAGAGTCGAAAGAAGGCCTAATCAACAAGTGTCTAATTGACCTCATCGCCTTTTTTTCTTATTTTAATTTACCCTTGAATCTTCCAGTTTCGAAATTAACTTTAAATAGCGGTCTGAGTGATTTTGCAATTTTAGTTCCATTCTTTCCTCCTATCCGGTTTTTAGCCTACGAGGTATTCGTTCAAACATTAAAATAATCAAATTGTATCAATTTTGGTGATTTTTTGCAGACTAAAATGGCTGAAAATGTGAAAGCGATTTGGCAGAAAGCGGATGCCGTTTGTTTCGATGTTGATTCTACAGTGATACAAGAAGAAGGGATCGACGAGTTGGCCAAATTTTGCGGCAAAGGAGACCAAGTTAGAGATCTGTAAGTTACAGGCTTTTAGCGAACTAATTTTGGGCCAATGTGTGGATGAAGTGAAGCAGAGTTGGCTGAGGTCTGAGCATAGAGACCCTGAGGAATGAGCGGTGATAAGCCTATGGTGATGTCCTGCGCTTATGGTGTTATGGCTAAAGCCTCAGGTGTGTCTGAAACCAGGGATATAAGGGCCCGGCTATACGCACTCTGTAAACAGACCGTTTGGCTGATCAGTATGATTGTTTTGTTTCAATTTATCCTGGAGGCCATACTAGTTGTTGCAACAATCCCGGAAATAGGCATTTGGAACATGAATATTCTCACCCATCTATCTCTGCTTTGGTGTACCCATTCTAAGATTTTGTATTATTTGGATATTTTTTAGGACCAAAAAGGCGATGGGTGGCTCCATGAGTTTTAGAGATTCACTTTCAACTAGACTGGGCATCATAAAACCTTCAATGAGTCAAATTCAAGAATTCATTCGCACTCGCCCACCTTCGCTGTCACGGAACATCAGGTAATAGACAAGAGTGTGCAATTTTAGAAATTTTTCTTTGAGTTGTCTTTAAGTCCATGAACCCTTGTTTTTCTACTTTATTTATTTTTTTTAGGCAATTAATAGATATTCTACACAAAAAAGGGATACCTGTCTATCTAATTTCTGGAGGATTCAGGAGTATCATTAGTCCCATTGCTCTCCAATTGAATATCCCACTGGAAAACGTTTATGCTAACAAAATGAAATTTTTCTTCAACGGTAAATTTCATCAATAAAAAAATCTTTCTTAAATATTTATTAGGCGAATATGCTGGATTCGATGAGAACGCGTTGACAAGCTGTAATGGTGGGAAAGGCGAAGTAATAAAGCAATTGAAAAATAAATATGGATATGCGAATCTTGTAATGATTGGGGACGGTGCAACGGATGTTGAAGCTTGCCCTCCTGCGGATGCTATCATTGGTTTGCTTAAAATTTTATTTTTTCATTAGTTGTTAACTTTGTTTTTAGGTTATGGTGGAAATATTGTCCGAGAAGAAGTTAAAAAGAAGACCGATTGGTTCGTCACTGATTTCAAAGAGCTTATTGATGCATTAAAGTAAAATATTTTTCAAATATCTATGTTTCAACCTAATGTCTCTCTATTTAATAAATGTTTTTGTTAATTGGTTTTTTTTTTAATTATCAGAAATTAAATTTTCTTTAGCATAAGCTTGGAGCTTGAAGATATTTTCTTGTGAAAAATGATCACTTTTGGTCATCATGTAAAGATCTTCCATAAATTTTTCAAGTTTGTCGACTTTCTGTATGACTTTAAGGGTTTCTTGGGGCATCTGGAAATCATTTTTTAAAATTTTTGTTTGGTTTTTGTTTGTTTTTACGATTTTTGAAACTGGTAACGATCGAGCTCGTTTTTGGAGTAATTCTTCAATAATTTTGATGGCATTTTCTTTCAAACTTTCAGGAAGAGAAGTCGTCATCATTAATTTGATGCCATAATTAGTTATATCTGTGACTCCATTTTGAACTCTATACGTGAAAGTTAAAGGCTCATCTCCACCCGGATCTATTGCTTCGAGATGATAACTAAATTCGATTTATTATTTTAAATAGTTGAAGTCAATTTACTTTGTCACGTTTGTAAAAATTTTGTCAAGATTTGTCAAATAATGGTAATGAGTCGTTAAAAATGTGAAAACTGGACGTTTGAGAAATTCTTCGCACAAGGCCCATGCGATGGCAGTTCCGCCCTCATTATTAGTACCTAAAGAAGAGTTAAGGTGCCGATGAGTCACCACTATACACTTTCTAGGTGGTTTGGAACCCTTTTCTTAGTGGTTCTTTACCCTACCTGTACACAATTCGTCTATTACTAGAAAACTAGTTTCAGTCAATGTATTTAGAATGTAAGTCAATTCTTTTATCTCCATTGTGAACGAAGATCCGCCCAATTCTATGCTGTCTAGTCCACCTTTTCTGACATAAATTTGATCCGTGAGCCTCAAACAAGCCCTATCTGCTGGTATATAGCATCCAATCTGGAAAAAAATTTCACTTTGGTTCTACCAATATTTGATTACCTGAGCGATAATCTGCAATGTAGCGGCTTGAAGTGCATAAACCGTTTTTCCTCCCATATTAGGTCCGGTTATTATATTGAAATTTTTAATTTTCGAGGCATACTAAAAAGATTAGAACATCGACAATTTGTATGACCTACGATATCATTCGGGATCGGCTTCGTAGGTTGATGGTAATCAAGAATAGGATGACGTCCTGCTTTTATATCGAGCACTTCGCCAAAATACGGCCTCGTGTAATTATTCGCACAGCTCACTTTGGCCAGACTGCATACGACATCGAGTTCTGCGACTTTTTCGCATAAAATGTACAAACAGCCGACTTTCGGTTTCAGTTCTTCCACTAGCTCGTTTAGGACTCTAAATACAATTTAAAATCGTATCAATTTTAAAATACTCACATATTGCTAATTATTTGTATTTCTTGCACTACACGTCTTATTCTATCATTATAAGAAAATATGTCATCGGTCGATAGATGCAAAATGTTTCCTTTTTGTTTTACCTTAAATTTTAATCATTAAATTTTTAATTTTTTTTTATTAAATTTTATACATCAGTGAAAATTTCAGGTAAACTTAAGTTGGAGGCGTCATCTTTTTTGGTGAGTTGCATCAAAGCATGGAACCCAAAATCGGAGGTTTGGCCCATTTTGAGCGGAAGTTCGTATTGGGTTCCCAGGTCAATGATTATTTCTTGAACTTCATTTATGAGTTTGGAATAAGTCGAACGAGCGACATCGAGAAGTCCGTTGATGTTGTCTTTTATGGAAAAGCAACGGCTCATCTCGGTTGCTTGATACCCTTTACACGGCTTTGCATCAGGATGGATCGTTTTTTCGACAAGAAGCTTCATCTCTTCAAACCTTTTATCATTCAACATCTACAAAAACGTCATTCCTTTCATTGTAGATCCATCTTACGTCATGAATTTTGGAAAAAAAATTCTCTTGGCTTTCACTCAAAAGGTCTCTCAACAACGGAACGTTTTCAAGCGTATTTTTCAATATTAAAACGTAACTAGTTAATATTTCGCTTGTTTTTTGTTCTTGTTTGAAATTCGGAGGTTTCTTGCAGAGCCAAAGGAGGCGTTCGACGTTGCTAAATTTCTCAAGAACTGCCTGAATCGAGCTCAAAAACGGGCGATCGTTTATCAAATAAGAGACGATATTTAACCTCTGTTCTATAACCTCTAAAGTCGAAAATGGCTGTAGGATTTCAGATCGTAACCTCCTCTTTCCTCCTATCGTCACAGTATTGTTCAAAGTTCCAAAAAGGCTGTACTTTTCTGGATAAACCATGCCAGATTGAGACAAAACAAGTTCTAACCTATTCGCCGTTTCTAAATCTTTAAACGCCATCAAAAGAAGACATAAAAATAGATTTTACCTAAAGAAACCGTCCCAGAAGCACATTCGTACACTATTTTGACAGATTTTTGACAAAATAAAACATTGTGTTCATATTCAACATATTTGATCAGTGCTGATAAAGCAGCTAACGCATAAAATCTGGAAAAAATTGAAGGCAAAGGTGTAGTGTAAGATTTTTACTTTCGAAATGTGACTAATTCAACGGAAGAATATTCTGGAAGGCAAAGAGATCTTAAAGTCTCAATGCCCATTTGTCCGGAAAAGAATTGCCTTTTGACTGAAACCAAGCGGACCAAATTGAAATAGCTCGATAAACGTTTGAACAAATCAGAGCTGAAGTTGGCACCTTCAAAGGTGTCCGGGACGACAATCTGAAAAATTTCGTGTAATAACAGAAAATGAAGAAAAAATTTACTTCTGCTGGCTCATATAAATGAAGTTTGGTTATCGTTTTGATGTATGTTTGGTAGTCGCTTAGTTGGCAAAGAGTCAATATTGGATTTTTCAAATCGATCGATGCGATCCCTACTTCACCAGTGGCGCATCCTCTTCCTTCTGTGATTGCGACGACCACAAAACTCGAATCGCTGCTAGTGCCAACTTTTGATGTTTTGGTCGTCGCCTTTGATTTATTTGATGTTGAAACTTTGGATTTAGAAGTTGCAGAACTGAAATGAATTTTATTTTTTTGTTGAAAATTTTGGTTTTTAAATACGCAGAGGTTTGAAATAGAGGCGTCGATAAACGCGGGAGTTGTCGCGAAGATGCTGAGTTGGCGAAGAGTCCGTCGTAGCTTGTAGGATCTTCTATGGAAACCGAAGGTGTCGGATTTTTAAAAGCTTCTGATGAACTGGATGGTTGGTAATTTTTCTTCGTATGTCCAAAGATGTTTAAAACTTGTTCTGTCGAAGGTGAATGAGCTTTTTTGGTTCCAAACAAAATATTTTCTGGATTCTTTGGATTCTCTTGGGCAGAAAAGAATGAAAACTGGTCAGGCTTTTGAAAGAAATCTTGAAATGCGTTGTCATTAGGTTTGGCAGTGAAATTTAAATTTCTGAATGAGGATGGTGTATAGAAATCTTCTGGAGATTTTGGCGACGAAGCTGTTTCCTCAGGATTTTTTTGAAATGGAAAAATATGGGGAGCGAAAGACTTTGGCGATGTCTTCGGAGTAGAGTTGGTCTTTGAAAGTTGGCGTAAGTTGAAGAAGTCTAAATTTGGGTGAGTTTCTAATTGAGAATCGCTTGACTGAAAATAGAGTGATTAGTGTAGCAGCTACTGGGACATCCTGGGCAATGGCAATACCTCTTTACTTGTTGATTCATCGTGACTTTCGATCCTAATTTTTTTCAAAGGCGACGATTGGTAGTCTCGAGGATCGTACTCTATACCCTTCTCACTTACGACCTGAAAATTCATTTCGTTGGACGTACTTTCGACTCGAAATAAACTTTCGGTTTCGACATTCGACGACGTTCTACTCTGCGCTTGCTCCCTCGAAAAGTATTTCGATTCGTTTTGAAATGGATTTTCATATGGAGCTCTCGTCACGACCTGAGAATTCCAGTGTTTTTCACCTTTTCGAACTAAAATCAACTTTTTATTATAATTTTTACAGAAATACCATATAACCAACTCGTCTGAAAAAAGTTAAGCTTCTTTCTGACATCTTTTTCCCTTTTATTCACATTTGAACTACGTGGGACGTTCATTTTTGTAGCGAAGCTTAAAAACACGACGAAACGTGAAAAAAAAATTTTGCCGCCAAAATACCAATCGATGGTGGGCCACTTGTCACTTTTTTAAACATTGAAAATCTGTTATTGCCAATTTTAGTTTTATTTAGTTAATTAGTAATTAAAATTAATTAATTTTAATTGTTTTAAAAATTGGAATTGATCTTTGTTGTTTGAGTGGGGATTCAGGACACAAAAACGACACTAGCGTTTTCTTGTTTTTCTTTTTTAAACTAAATTCTAATGATTGTTAGGGCAACAACCGATTAGTTTGTTGACGCCCCGCCAGAGAATAAACTATCGCACCTAGAGCCTGTGCTTTTGAAGTGGTGTTCAAGCCAAGGTTACAGAAAACGCAGGATGTATCATTCGACCTAAAGTGGGAGAAATTGGAAAACGGTGGGGACGGCCCGCCACGTCAGATGTCCCACACTCAAAGGGGCGATCCCATTAAATCATGGACATTGTCCATTTTTCGGCCAAATGGTTGGTCGTGCAAAAAAATGTTAAAAGTAAACCCCCCTTATTTTTTGACTGGGAATCCATTTCAATTGACAGATTTTAATTTTTACATACAGGGTGGACCATACAGACACAAACTTCGTTATTTTAAATGAGAACCCTATGTTTTAATAACCGCAATCGATTTTATGCTTAAAGTTCCAGTAAATTTTACTTCTTGGAGCACTTTGGGATGCCCGAAACAAGCAAGTTTTAGTAGAGGGTAAATTTTTGAGCTCAAGACCGACATGATATTCCTTGGTAAAAAAGTCATTTTTCATGAAATCAATCATGTTTTAGAATTTTAGATGATACACAATTTAAAATACAAAAAAATTTTGTCGATTTTTAAAAATTGGTAAATTTGAATAGGCTGTATCTTCGAAATTATTTAACCTACAGAAACGGGGCTGGTCATAAATTTTAGATAATTTTATGTACTTAAAAAAAGTATTTATACTTTGATTCCGAAAAATTAATATTTTGGGCTCAAAAAGGCAAAAACTAACTTCGGCCTATCATGTCAATATAAATTGTGGGACAAGAACGTCAGACCCCCCACTACGCACGCCCCCTTCCCGAATGGTACATCCTAGGTTTTTAGCATCCTTGGTTCAAGCTTATTTTAAGGTTATTACCTCTTTTGTTGTTGTGTTTGTAAATGAAATTATAAAATAAGTTTGGTTTGTGTTTTTTAATATTGTGAATTTTGTTTTTTATTAGTTTTATTTAATTTTTAAACGAGTTTTTAAAAGGATCGAAATGCCTACTCCTATACGTGTGGACCCTCCTAAATTCCGTGTAAGTTTCTATTGTTTTGATTGCGTTGAACGTTGGTGAATTTCGTTTTGTTTGGAAGGGTTTATTATTTGGTTTGTTTTTAGGAAAAGGTCTTAATTGGTCTCGAGCACGCGACTCCGAGTTTCGACGTTCGCGGTAAAGTGGTCGGACCCGGTGGTGCGAATTTGCAATACATCACCAACGAAACGGGTGCGATTGTTACCATTCGGGGTAAAGGATCCGGATATATTGAAGCATCCGGTCAGGAATCTATCGAACCCCTTCATATTTGTGTCGAGTAAGTTCCTCTGAGATTCAAGATTTAGTTAGTTTGCTCAGTAAGACTGTTGGATGCTTCATGTTTTGATTACACTGGGCGTGTTGAAGGCAATTGATCAGACTGAAAGGTTCCCTCGGTGTTGCCTGGCTGGGGCAAGACGGCAGAGATACTAGATAGGAGGTGGACTTTGACCCTTTTTGGACGTGAGACTGCAAGATCGACTTGACTGTAAAGATTGACTCGAAATACCGCTTTTTACTGAATATTATGGACTTTGGCCCTTTTTGAGGGAATCTAGGCACTAACGCTTGAACGAGTCTTTTTGGATGGAAAAAGACACTAGGTGGACTTTGATCCTTTTCAATCTGAAAGGAGTCCACAGATAGGTGGACTTTTACCCTTTTCAAGCTAAGAATAGTCCTCAGATAGGCATATTGTAGGGAAAATTGGATAGATTTAAACAAAAAAACGCCTCCTAATTCAATTTTATGACTTTTAAGGGAGGGGCACGTGGGACACCCTAGCTTCTTTTTTCGATAAAAACCTTTTAGTTGGGATCCGACCCTGTGAACTTGAGAATGGTTGGCGTCGGAAACCTCAGACTACCTTTGCTATAATTGAAAATTAATTATGATTGGTGTTTCTTTTTATAGGCATTCAAAATATGAGGTTCTTCAAGCAGGAAGACAATTAGCATTCAACCTTATAGAAACTGTTCAACAAGAGTGGGCCAACATCCAACATCTTGAGCCGCAGATGCAGCAGCAGCAACAGCAACCACCTCCGACTCCTCCTCAACAGATTCCTTTGCAGATCCATCAACAACAAAGTAAATCGGATTAATGAATTGAAATGAAATCTATTTTTGTCTAGTTGTGAATTCGACGGCTCCGAGTAATCCTCCTCATTCTGAAATTGTGAATACAAACTTGGCATCGGTAACTGTCCCTGTGTACACTCAGCAGTCTGTCGGGCAGATGGTTTCCGTACCACCTCCGACTATTGCAGTTCCTCCTCCGACAATCCACATCCCGCAGCAGCAGCAAATTCAAGTTTCGCAGAGTAACGGGCAAAATCCTCAGATGCCTTGTCTGCCGAATATGGGTGGATTGGTCGCTCAGCAGCAGGGAATGGCCCAAGAGGTTCCTGTCTCTCAACCGTCACAGCAAACTCCTCATTCTTTTCAAATTCAATCTCAGACCCAACAAGTTTGTTGCTTTCATTCGATATTTATTATAATTTAATGCTCTTTAAGGTGTTTGTGAGTAATCAAGGGGCTTTGTTGCAACAACCGACTTTGATTTCTCAGCAGCAACAACCTGTTATGCCCGGTTCAGTGATTGCTCAGCAACCTCAGATCATACATACGTCATACCCTGTTCAAGTAAGCGTCTTAAAATAATTGTGATGTGATCGTTGTTTTTAGTATATGCAAGCGAGTAATGGGCAGATGGTGGTTGCTTATCCGAATATTGTTCGTCCTGATGGGACTTCAGTTTCGGGGCAGCCGCAGCAGGTGATGCTGGTTCAATATGGGCAACCACCTGGTGTCAGACCAGGTGGAAGTATCCGTGCTCCTCCACCGCAGAGTCAACAAACAATTCCGCAGATAGTCCAGATTGTTAATCCGCAGACTGGTCAGATCCAGCATGTGATTCAGCAGGTCCAGCAGCCGCTTCAGATGCATCAGGTTCAGCTGCAGCATCCGGTTGTCGGTCAGGGTGGGAATGTTATCGGGCAACAGCTGCTCATGCCGATCCAAGCACCGATTCAGTTCGCTCCTCAACATCAGCAGATGATCATTACGCAGCCGCCACCTCAAATGCAGCAGCAGCAACAGCAGCAAATTGGGAATGCTTGTGTCCAAAGTATGGCCAATATCAGCGGGCAACTTCAAGTTTCGACTTCGGTCGCCTCTTCTCCGACCTCGGGTGCTCAGCAGCAGCAAGTTCAAGTCAGACTCCCTCAAGGTCAAAAACGACGATTCGATGGCGACCAAAATCAATTTCAAGTATGTCTGCTAATAAATTGAAGATGTTTTAAAAGAAAAATCCCTCTTCTCCTGCAAACAAACGAAATCAAACCAAAACCCATCAAATCAAAACAAAACCAAACAAATCCAACCAAAATCAAACAAATCAAACCAAAGCCAAACAAATCAAACCAAAATCAAACAAATCAAACCAAAGCCAAACAAATCAAACCAAAAACAAACAAATCAAACCAAAGCCAAACAAATCAAACCAAAATCAAACTAATCAAACCAAAACCAAACAAATCAAATTAAAGCCTAACAAATCAAACCAAAACCATACAAATCAAACCAAAACCAAACAAATCAAACCAAAACCAAACGAATCAAACCAAAGCCAAACTAATCAAACCAAAACCAAACGAATCAAACTAAAGCCAAACTAATCAAACCAAAAACAAACTAATCAAACCAAAGCCAAACTAATCAAACCAAAAACAAACTAATCAAACCAAAACCAAACTAATCAAATCAAAGCCAAACAAATCAAACCAAAACCATACAAATCAAACCAAAACCAAATAAATCAAACCAAAACCAAATAAATCAAACCAAAACCAAATAAATCAAACCAAAACCAAATAAATCAAACCAAAACCAAATAAATCAAACCAAAACCAAACAAATCAAACCAAAGTCAAACAAATCCAGCCAAAGTCAAACAAATCAAAACAAAACAAATCAAACCACAACCAAACAAATCATACCAAAACCAAACAAGTCATACCAAACCAAACAAATCAAACCAAAACCAAACCAGTCATACCAAACCAAATAAATCAAACCAAAACCAAATAAATCAAACCAAAACCAAATAAATCAAACCAAAACCAAACGAATCAAACCAAAACCAAACGAATCAAACCAAAGCCAAACTAATCAAACCAAAACCAAACGAATCAAACCAAAGCCAAACTAATCAAACCAAAAACAAACGAATCAAACCAAAACCAAACGAATCAAATCAAAGCCAAACAAATCAAACCAAAACCATACAAATCAAACCAAAACCAAATAAATCAAACCAAAACCAAATAAATCAAACCAAAACCAAATAAATCAAACCAAAACCAAACAAATCAAACCAAAGTCCTACAAATCCATCCAAAGCCAAACAAATCAAAACAAAACAAATCAAACCACAACAAAACAAATCATACCAAAACCAAACAAGTCATACCAAACCAAACAAATCAAACCAAAAACATCAAACCAAAACCAAACAAATCAAACCAAAACCAAACAAATCAAACCAAAACCCATAAAATCAAACCAAAACCAGTCAAAACTCTTATAACATTTTAATTCTTTAATATTAAATTTGTGCTAGGTATAAAAATTTCTTACTCATAATATATTTTTCATTGAATTTCAGCCTTTGCCTCCTCAACCCCCTGGCCCAAATCAGAATCAACAAATTTCACGAAAAGGAGTCGGGTAAGACATTCTCAAAATTATACATTTTTAAATATCTTTGTAAATATTTCAGTTTTCAGAGCTTCCTAATTAAGTGGCTTATTCCAATACTTGTGTTTTTATGTTTACAATCAATTCAAAATCAATCCAATGGAGGACAAAATGTGCTACAGGGTGGCAGAAAGATAAAAAGCAATCCATGAAAACTAAAGTACTGGAACAAGCAACAATTATTTTAATGACTTATTCTTTTCAGGATTATCATTTTTAGTCAAAATGTTTTACATTTATGGTATTTAAGACATTTTGGACATAATGTAAGACATTTTGGACTTTGTAAATTAATATTTTTTGTTTCAGGTATTTTTTTTAAAAGTTAATGTTTTTTCTCTTTTTGTGTTGACAAACTTAACCTTCTTTTTCTTAAAAACTTTGGGTGAATTAAAAACTTCAAAGTTAACTTTTGAATCTTCTACTTTCTTCTTTCTCTTCTTTTTAAACTAATAAGAAGATGTTACAGAGATAGCCCGCAAAGAGTGAATCCTCAGCAGGCAGGGCAGTCCCAAGAAAACCCAAGTACATCCGATAAAAATCAATTCACCCAAGGTAAAATTGTCCGGAAAACAAAACGAAAAAACACAAAAAAGCAAGCCTCTGGTATTCCAATCGCACAGTCACCCCTTACTAATCTCATCCATTTATTTTTCAGGTTTTTTATAAGAACTAGCATGGCAAAAATGTGATCAAAAAAACAAAATTTGGGTATTGACTGGATGAACATTTTTCTTAGCTCCCTTGATTTTGAAGTCAAGGAAGCTCAGCTTTTTGATTTGGTCATTGCTTTTCCTTTTTTCTCATAATAAATTGCTTTTCTGGTTCTTAAGCGATAATAAAACTAATTTTTCAAAGTTCCAGGTTTAATAAAAACTTAAAAATTTTGTCCTAATCCTAAGAAATTTTTATGTTTTTACACTATTTTGGGTATGAGTGGATTCTCAAAATTTAAATTGCGTTTTTTCAGCTTTTTGGACATCAATAAACTTAAAAATTTTAGAAATTTTTCTTTTCACTTTAGAGAACAGCTGAGCCAAATTTCAAGTTGATTGGTCTACTCTCGACAGAAAGCTGAGAAAATTTAATTTTTGAGTGTCCCTCGTCCAATTTTGTACAGCATTTAATTTTTTCTCTTTTCCAGGTTTTACATAAAAATTGTTTGTATACTTGTTTTTTGACATGAAACTTTTAACTAAAGGAATTTAAATTGTCATTCCTTTGTCAGGCCAAAATATACGAATATACGAAATTTAATGTTTTACTAGCAAAAATTGTAGAAAAACAAACAATTTTTATCCTTTTTCAAAATCTAAATTTTTTTTTCAGCTTTTTTTCCGCTGTGAACTCATCCGAGGAGCATTTTTCTTTTTTAAATTTATTAATTTTATTATACGTTTGAAGCCTATTTTGGTTTATTTCACTAATTTATGCTCTTGGATGTGTTCATTGGTTACCATTGAAACTATCGAAATTTTTATTAGCAAATTTCTAGAGGAAGGAAGCTATTGAGGTGGCCTTTATGAGCACTCAGGTCGATGACTTGGGAGGATTCTATGCTTTTCAATGCTTCCTTGAGACTTAAAATTCTTTAGGTTCCAGATAGTTTCAATGGTTTCAACTGATATTTTTTGTAACTTTTAAGCTTTAATTAATAAAATAATATTAACATTTTCTTCCCCTTCAAGTTTCTCAAAATAAGACTTTTATGAGTTAATTTTCTGTTTTTAGATGAATGGAGAAATGAGCTGAACATACAGCAAGCTGAAACTCAAAGAGGTAAATAAATTATTAAAATTGCCTACCCCAGGGGGGTGAGGCAAGCTCTTTTAGGCTTTGGATTGAATCCTTATAATTAATTTGGGCCCATTTTCACGTTTTCAAAAAGTCTTAGAGCCAATTTTAGCTAGTTTGGAGCTCTTTATAGGCTTTAGATCAGAGGTTCCTTAACTTTTTCACCCTTTTAACCAAATGAATACCCTTGCGTCCCCCCAAAATGTTCTGAATGTTAACTTTGAGGTTTTTGAAGAAATTGGGTTTTAAAATGTTGATTTTGAGGTTTTTAACAAAAGAAATTGCACTTAAAACGTTGATTTTGAGATTTTTTGACAAAAAAATTGACTCTTATAATCATGATTTGGATGTTTTTGACGAAATTGTCAATTTAGAGTTGATTTTGTGGTTTTTGACGAAAATTAGGCTTTATAAATGTTGATTTTGAGGTTTTTGTATGAAAATTAGGCATCATAAATGTTGGTTTTGAGGTTATTTTGACCAAAATTGGGCTTTACAAATGTTGATTTGGAGGTTTTTCAGGAAAATTTGGCTTTATAAATGTTGATTTTGTGGTTTTTGGACGAAAATTAGGCTTTAAAAATGCTGATTTTGAGGTTTTTCACGAAAATTTTGCTTTTTAAATGCTGATTTTGAGGTTTTTGGACGAAAATTAGCCATCATAAATGTTGACTTTGAGATTTTTTGACGAAAATTAGGCATTTATAAATGCTGATTTTGAAGTTTTTGATGAAAATTAGGCTTTATTTGTTGATTTTGAGGTTTTTGGACGAAAATTGGGCATCATAAATGTTGATTTTGAGGGTTTTTTGACCAAAATTGGGCTTTACAAATGTTGATTTTGAGGTTTTTGACGAAAATTTGGCTTTTTAAATGTTGATTTCGAGGTTTTTGGACGAAAGTTAGGCATCATAAATGTTGATTTTGAGGTTTTTTTGACGAAAATTTTGCTTTACAACTGTTGACTTGGAGGTTTTTCACGAATTTTTGGGGACGTATTATGGAAAAAAAAATCTTGAGCTTGCTTATGCCCCTCTAAGTTTGGAAACCACTGCTTTAGATTGATGGATTGGACATGTCATTCTTTTGTTTTTCACTAATTTTCTTGTTTGTTAATTGTTTTAGCCGATACTTTTAAACCGGAGCAACCTAAAAGAGGAAGGCCATCACGTATGCAAAAAAATAAATTAATTAAAAAACCATATTTATTATCTATCCTAGATCTGGACAGTGCGAACGAAGTGCGAGTGAAAACAGAAAAAAGCTACAATTTCAAGCAAATTCAGCCGCAGCATTTCAACGGCGAGCAAATCTCCGCTCAGGGTCTCTACCATCAGCAGCAAGTTTACCCACCTATGACATCGAATGCCCAACCCGTCCAGCAACAATTCGTCACCCCTCCTCATCCTCCGCCTCAAATTTATCAGCAGCCTCCCCAAGCATACAACCCGTACAACAACTCTTGGATCCTTCCCCAGTGAACGAACATTGACCCCTCTTCTTTTTTTATCTCGATAAGGTCATCATAGTTTTTGATTAGTATTTCCTAGTTTAGATCTTCTTCTAACAAGTATTATGTTCTTCTTAGTCTTTTTTTATATAAATTTCTATTCCGCATTTTGTGATTCGGGCACGCGTTTTTCATTTTCTCTAAACGGACTTTGGCAATTTAAATTAGATGAAAACAACCGCGGTCTCAGTGATAAATGGTTCAATTCTCGTTTTAGCGATGTAAGTATTTTTTAAAATTTTTTTTTCTTATAAACACAAATTATTTTGTAAAAATTTTTTCCTTTTGTAAATTAAATTTTTTTCAAAATTTCATATTTTTTTCAATGACCTTTTTAGAATGAATTTTTGGACATGCCTGTTCCTTCTAGTTTTAATGATGTAACTGTGGATCGTAAAATAAACGAGTATGTTGGTTGGGTCTGGTATCAGAAAAAAATCATGATACCCTTAATATGGATAAATGATAAACGTATTGTTTTGAAAATTGGAGGAGCCCATTACTTCACTATGGTGGTAAATAACAAAATAATTTAAATTTCTTTTAAATTTTAGTTTTAGTGGATAAACAGTATTTTAGTCGGAGAACATGAAGGCGGCCATATCCCTTTTGAGTTTGATCTGACCAAAAGTTTACCACACGATGTCGAAAATTATGTGATCACAGTCGCCATAAATAATACTTTAAACGAAAATACGATTCCTCAAGGTTTTCTTGTCTTTGAAAATGATTCCCAACGGTATTTTAAGTCCAAGATGGTTTTTTTGTGCAATAAGGAGATTTTCAGATATCCTCCTGGATACAAAAACTACCACCACAACTTTGACTATTTTGACTATTCCGGGTTGAACGGAAACGTCGAAATTTATATAACGAATCATGTTTATATTGAAGATATCAATATTGAGATAGGACGTCATAAAAATTATTATATAAATTATACAGTTGATGTAGAGCCACAAAAAAATGATGTGAATTGTTCGATTGAATTGTATGACCCGGACAATTTGCTTATAGACACCAAATCTGAGTGCGATGGAATATTTGAGGTTCATAACCCTCAACTTTGGTGGCCTATTTTCAACAACAAACCTTCAGGAAAACTTTACAGGCTGAAAGTAAATAATTTTTTAAAATTTATACAGGGTGTCCTATAACCCCCCCCCTTAAAGTCCAAAAAATTGAGATTTGAAATAAGGAAGTTGAGAGAAAAAATATTGTAAATGCTGAGATCTATGTTAGATCAGAGGTTCCCAAACTTTTTCACAGTGCGCCCTCTTTTAAACAATTGAAAACCTTTGCAGGCCCCCAACCCCCACAAAAAAAAGTTTTGAATGTTAACTTTGAGGTTTTTGAAGAAAATTGGGGTTTTAATTTTTAAAATTTTGATTTTGAGGTTTTTCTAAACGAAAATTTGGCTTTATAAATGTTGGTTATGAGGTTTTTGACGAAAAATTGGCTCCTAAAACCATGATTTTGTGGTTTTGACGAAAAATTGTCTTTAAAGTTGATTTTGAGGTTATTTTTAAAACGAAAGTTTGGCTTTCTAAATGTTGATTTTGAGGTTTTTCTAAACGAAAATTTGGCTTAATAAATATTGATTTTAAGGTTTTTGACGAAAAGTTTGCTCTTAAAACCTTGATTTCGAGGTTTTTTCGACTTGTCGAAATTGTCTCTTTAAAGTTTTGAGGTAGGTTTATTTTGAGGTTTTTTACAAAAATTTGGCTCTTAAAACAATGATTTTGGGGTTTTTGACGAAAAGTTGTCTCTTTAAAGTTGATTTTGAGTTTTTTTCTAAACGAAAATTTGGCTTTATAGATGTTGGTTTTGAGGTTTTTGACGAAAAAGGCTCCTAAAACCACGATTTTGTGGTTTTTACGAAAAATTGTGTCTTTAAAGTAGATTTTGAGGGGTTTTTTTAAAACGAAAATTTGGCATTATAAATGTTGATTTTGAGGTTTTTTACGAAAATTTGGCTCTTAAAACAATGATTTTGGGGTTTTTGACGAAAAATTGTCTCTTTAAAGTTGAGTTTTTTCTAAACGAAAATTTGGCTTTATAGACGTTGGTTTTGAGGTTTTTGACGAAAAAGGCTCCTAAAACCACGATTTTGTGGTTTTGACGAAAAATTGTGTCTTTAAAGTAGATTTTGAGGGTTTTTTTTAAAACGAAAATTTGGCATTATAAATGTTGATTTGAGGTTTTTTACGAAAATTTGGCTCTTAAAACAATGATTTTGGGGTTTTTGACGAAAAATTGTCTCTTTGAAAAGTTTGAGGTTTTTTAGTGGCTTTTGATTTGTTTTCTAAACGAAAAGTTTGCTTTATAAACGTTGATTTTGAGGTTTTTTGACGAAAAATGGCTCCTAAAACCATGATTTTGAGGTTTTTGACGAAAAATTGTCTCTTTAAAGTGATTTTGAGGGTTTTCTAAACGAAAAATTTGGCATTATAAATGTTGATTTTGAGTTTTTTTTACGAACATTTGGCTCTTAAAACAATGGCTTTGGGGTTTTCGACGAAAAATTGTCTCTTTGAAGTTGATTTTGAGGTTTTTCAAAACGAAAATTTGGCTTTATAAATATTGATTTGAAGGTTTTTGACGAAAAGTTTGCTCTTAAAACCTTGATTTTGAGGTTTTTTGACGAAAAATTGGCTCTTAAAACCATGATTTTGAGGTTTTTGACGAAAAATTGCCTCGTTAAAGTTCATTTTGAGGTTTTTGACGAAAAATTGTCTATTTAAATTTGATTTTGAGGTTTTTCTACACAAAAATTTGGCTTTATAAATGTTGACTTAGAGGTTTTTGACGAAAATTTGGCTCTTAAAAACTTGATTTTGAGTTTTTTTTAAAACGAAAAATAACTCTTAAAACCTTGATTTTGAGGTTTTTACTTTTTGGAAGAAAATTAGGCTTTACAAATGTTTATTTTGAGGTTTTTGACGAAAACAAACTTGAGCTAGCCTAGTTTGGGAACCACTGTGTTAGATAAAAACAGCCTCAATTTTATGGATTTTAAGGGGAGGGGGGGATTTAACACGGGACACCCTGTTTTTGATTTTTTTTTCTTTCTTCAGGCGATTTTAAGAGATCAAAAAGAAGATTTAGATGTGGTCGAAACCATGGTTGGAATTCGAGATTTGAAATGGGCCAATTCATTAACGATAAATGACGAAAAAATTTATTTGCGAGGATTCGGCATGCATCAAGATGCCGAGGTTTATTTAATTTTTTTTTAAATTTAGTTTTAAATAAATTTTTAGATAAGAGGAAGAGGTTTTGATTACGTTCATCTCACGAAAGACATAAATTTACTAAAATGGTCCCACGCAAATGCGATAAGGACGTCTCACTATCCATATTTTGACGAATTTCTCGATTTTACAGACAAAAATGGGATTATGGTCATACTAGAAGCGCCTGCTTGCAGTTTAAAGTTGGAAAATTAAGATTTATTTATGTTACAAAAATTTACAGCTCGTTTAATGATCAAATATTGGAAAAACATAAAAACGTAATGAAAGAGATTTGGATGAAATTTAAAAACCACCCGAGCATCATAATGTGGTCGCTTGCTAATGAACCTCAGTCCAATTTTAAAGAATCCGAGTTGTATTTTAAGTAAGTTGATGTTTTTAGAGGTTTTCATGTTAATTATTTTTTTAGGAGTTTGTCGACTTATATGAAATCGCTTGATCCATCAAGACCTGTCACGTTTGTTACAAGCCAGCAAATCGCAAATGAGAAAGCTGTATGTCAAATTTTGATGCTGAATTAAATCAATATGAAGTTCCAGGTGCAATATTTCGATGTCATTTCGGTCAATAGATACAGCGGATGGTATCAGGATAGCGGAAAGTTAGAACTGGTCGCTTACCAAGTTGCCACGGAGATGGCGAACTGGCATGATAAATATGGCAAACCTGTTCTGCTCACTGAATACGGGGCGGGATCTATTCCAGGATTTCATTCGGTAAAGTTTATCTGTTTCTGCTCTAACATTTAAATTTCAGCTTCCTTCAGTCATGTGGAGCGAAGAATATCAGATGGAACTATTCAAAGAGCATTTTAAAGCATTCGACTGCTTGCGATCCGGCGGATTTTTCATTGGAGAAATGATCTGGAATTTCATCGACTTTAACACTCCACAAGGTTTTAAACTTCTTTAAGATCTTAAAATTTCAAGTTTTCAATGTTGATAGAGTACATCAGGCCAGGGAGGTGCGCCAAAGGTGTCTTTACGAGAAACCGACAGCCGAAATCTGCAGCATTTACAGCCCGGGAAAGATACATTTCTTTAGTTAATGAAACCAAATGTGGCTGTGATGGGTTGTTGAATGCTATAAACGAATGCTAAATAAAAGTTTAATTTTTCTGAACAATATCATAAAAGCTCCATGTCTACTGTTTTGGTAACTGGGTGGGTGTTTTTGAAAGGGCTGCCCCAAGCCGGTGAAGGGAGATCGTAGCAGTTTTTACAGACGGACATGTATTTTTCAGCACCGCCGATGATTTCGACCTGGAATAAAAGATTAAAAAGAAATAAAGAAATAGAAAACTTGCTTGTTTTTCGTTTCCTAGTCGTTTGGTGAAAGGGGCATCGCTGAGGCAACTCATGCAGATTGAATTGAGTTTGATGACATCTTCGGCGATGGGTATGAGCTGGAGGATGTTGCCGAAAGGAAGTCTTTGGAATGTCCCATCAAGTCCGGCGACGACGACTTTTTTCCCGGCGTCGCTCATCGTCTGGCAATAATGGACGATGTCTGGAAACTGTGGGAAAGTTAGCGGTTAAGTTTCGACAAACGGCTTACGAATTGTCCTTCGTCTATCCCGATGACGTCGAATTTGGAAGTGAAATCTGCGACGAGCTCGAGTTTGGTCGTCGTCACCGCTCGGAGGGCGAAACCATCGTGGGTGATGATCGAATCGTCGCAATAGCGGTTGTCATGGGTATAGCGGATCACGATACATTTATATCCAGCGAAATTATACCTTTGAATCCTCCTTATCAACTCAGACGTCTTTCCAGAAAACATGGGTCCAAATATGACCTAAAATGAAGCAAAAAATGAAAGGGCGACGAAATTTCCAATCTTTTTTAATCTACATTATACATTGTTACAACATGCTGTAAACCGAGAGAATTGAATTTTCTACCAACCTGCAGTTTTCCTTTCTGAGATTTATTCATTTCTTTGAAGGTGATAAAGCCGAAAGGAATACTTTTATAAATTAATGGTGTTATTGAAACTTTTTCCCTCCAAAAACAGGACTCTTATCTTAAAAAACAAGAATTTAATATTTATCATTGTTATCACTAATTTGGCGGACTTTGGTTGGCTTTGTTGCCTCAGTGTGACGTCATAAACGGAGAGTTGAGTTAACAGTTATATAAATCGCTGCAGAAATGAGGTGTTTGAAAGTCATGTGCGGATAATGAGCGTTTTCCTCACGGTGGTTGACCTCTTCAAATGTGGAAACGGACAGTTTACCACACAGTAAGTGTGAAAACGAACAGTTTATCACACTGTAAGTGTGAGAACGAACAGTTTATCACACTGTAAGTGTGAGAACGAACAGTTTATCACACTGTAAGTGTGAGAACGATAGTTTACCATACTTAGGACGATAATACGCATTTTACCACCCCAAAAGTGTGAGAATGAGCGGTCTAAGAATGAGTAGTTTTTGTTTTCCACACTAAAAATGTGGGAATAGGCAGTTTACCACATGACAATTGTGAGAATGGGCAGTTTACCTCAAGGCAAGAGGGAGAATGGGCAGTTTACCACACTGTAAGTCTGAAAGTGGACAGTTTACCACACAGTAAGTGTGAAATCGAACAGTTTATCACACGGTAAGTGTGAAAACGAACAGTTTATCACACGGTAAGTGTGAGAACGAGTAGTTTACTATACTTAGGACGATAATAGGCATTTTACCACACCAAAAGTGTGAGAATGAGCGGTGTAAGAATGGATAGTTTACCACACGACTAGTGAGGGAATGGGCAGTTTACCACAGAAAAATGTGGGAATAGGCAGTTTACCACATGACAAATGTGAGAATGGGCAGTTACCACAAACCAATTTTGAGAATTCCCCTCACGGCAAGTGTGAGAATGGGCAGTTTACCACACAGCAAGTGTGGGAATAGGCAGTTTACCACACGGCAAAAGTGAAAATGGGTATGCATCTACATTCCTATTGAATGATAAGCACCACTTTAGTTGGTGTGAGAGAACTAAATATCCGATCAAGTCCAGATTTAATTCAAAAGAGCTGTTGTAAAAGTCCACATGTGCATAATTTGGGTTGACTAAAAAGAAAATCGATGTTTTAAATTGAAATAAAAATCAAATGTTTTATTCTTTAATATTTCAGGTTCGTTTTTGTCTTTTGAAAAAATGTGTTTTATCGCAAAACTTCTTCTTTGGGGCTTCAACTTCTCCTGCACGATGGCCGGGGTTATAATAATCATAATAGGTGTTTTGGCGCAAATCAACGGGTATCACGTGCAACCTGTTCTGGATGGGCAGCTAAGCCTGGTGAGCATCCTGTTCATGGTAATTGGTTCGATCGTGGTTGCCGTTTCATTTCTCGGCTGCTACGCCGTTATGAAAGAGAGCAAATTCTTGCTTGTGGCATACGCCAGCACCCTCATCCTAATCCTCATCTTGCAACTCATAATCGGCATCATGGCCTCAATTTACGCCTCGAATCTCAAAGGCAAAATCGAAGAGCGTATCGAGAGAGAGTTTTCCAATTACGAAAAATACAAAGAGAAACTGGACGAGTTGCAGTATGAGAACAAATGCTGCGGCGCCGACGGTAAAAACAAATTCGTCACAGAGCTTCCGCCTCCTTGCTGCGGTTTCGCGCCGTCCGAGCCTTCGAAAGGCGTCAACTGCACAACCGAAAAGGCCTACGATGCATCCTGTAAAGAAGTCGTCCATAAAATCGTTTCCGACGAAATGACCAAGGTCGCATTCACCGCTTTGATTCTCATCCTCGTCGAAATCGCTTGCATCATTTTGGCTTTTTGCGTCCGATACAATGTCGACGAAGAAGACGACTGAAGCCTTTTGAAGAGCAAAACTTGTCAAATTTTAATTAAATACTTATCCCATCTGTTTATTTTGTTCCGTAAATCAAGCGAATCAGAGCTCGTAGGAGCAGAAAAACCAGTAGCTCGATGGCTCATTAAAAGTGACGATGCAGGCGATCCAAGAAGCCCATCTCTGTAAATTTTCTGCAGTCGAAACGAGTCTATCGAATAAATTGGTTTTTCCTCCACAGCCACACACGTACAATGGTGATCATCGCAGTGAAAAGTGTGAGAATGAGCGGTCTTAGAATGAGTAGTTTACCACACGACTAGTGAGGGAATGGGCAGTTTACCACATGGCAAATGTGAAAATGTACAGTTTACCACAAACCAATTTTGAGAATTCCCCTCACGGCAAGTGTGAGAATGGGCAGTTTACCACACAGCAAGTGTGGGAATAGGCAGTTTACCACACGGCAAAAGTGAAAATGGGCGTTTTAGCAGGTATCGACTATGCATCTACATTCCTATTGAATGTGTAACCCTCCTGGGTTACAAGGATTTTTTTTAAATTTTATTTTCTAAACATTTCGGCCAAACACATGATCAAAATTAATTTCAAGTTTCGGTAACAGATCGCAGCAAAATGACAGCTGACCAAAACGACAACTAGAATACCAAAAGAAATGGAATATCACCTACAATTCACACGTTCGGCCCTAATTCTAAATTTTATAGCACAGCAAAAGGACTTATAATCTCGAATGGACAATCAGTTTTGCCTATAGCAGCACAATCGACCGAAAAACCCCTCGAAACCTTTCGACTTCCCGCCGACTTCATCAACTACCGTTTGCTATATGACTACCCCCGGAAATCCAAAATGGCAGTACTTGAACGTCACACGAAACCAGCCGTACTGCCTCGTACAAAGCGCCAACCTCGTGCCGTTCAAGGAAGTGCGATCTCGTCGATCGGAAAGTCGGTAACTCGCATCCCTTCCACTTGGTCGTGATTGTAGGTCGAGATAGCCAGGAGGAAAGTCGGTAACCTCGCATTCTCTTTGGCATCTCAGTGGTAGGTCGAAGCAAGGGAGCTACGAGGAAAGACGGTAACCTCGCATTCTCGTTAGCCCCTTGGGAGTAGGAAGGCCGCCTTGTGAGGAAAGTCGGTAACCTCGCATCCTCACAAGCACCTTCGGGAGTATCGTCGTATAGGACATGGGACTGGAGAAGTTGAAGTGGATCTTCCCGGTCAGCGAAGTCGAAGAACGGCGACAGAGAAGATTGAAGAAGGAAAAGTGTTAGTGAAGTTGAATTTAGTGAAGTAAAGTTGAAGATTAAGAAGAATAGAGATTTAAGAAATTTGAAGAGGTGAGGAATCAGCTGTTTAAATAAAAGTGTTTTTAAAATTACAAAAATATGTGTTTTATTTGATTTCCCCGTAAATTTGCTCGAGCCCCGAAGAGAGGAGACGCTACCGACGGAAAATAACCGTCATGTTTACAAATGATAAGCACCATTTTAGTTGTGTGGGAGGACTAATTATCCGATCAGGTCCAGACTTATTTCAAAAGAGCTGTTGTAAAAGTCCACATGTGCATATTTTGGGTTGACTAAAAAGAAAATCGATGTTTTAAATTGAAATAAAAATCAAATGTTTTATTCTTTAATATTTCAGGTTCGTTTTTGTCTTTTGAAAAAATGTGTTTTATCGCAAAACTTCTTCTTTGGGGCTTCAACGTCTGCTGCGCGATGGCCGGGGTTATAATAATCATAATAGGTGTTTTGGCGCATATCAACGGGTATCACGTTCAACCTGTTCTGGACGGGCAGCTAAGCCTGGTGAGCACCCTGTTCATGGTAGTTGGTTCGATCGTGGTTGCCGTTTCATTTCTCGGCTGCTACGGCGTTATGAAAGAGAGCAAATTCTTGCTTGTGGCATACGCAAGCACCCTCATCCTAATCCTCATCTTGCAACTCATAATCGGCATCATGGCCTCAATTTACGCCTCGAATCTCAAAGGCAAAATCGAAGAGCGTATCGAGAGAGAGTTTTCCAATTACGAAAAATACAAAGAGAAACTGGACGAGTTGCAGTATGAGAACAAATGCTGCGGCGCCGACGGTAAAAACAAATTCGTCACACAGCTTCCGCCTCCTTGCTGCGGTTTCGCGCCGTCCGAGTCTTTGAAAGGCGTCAACTGCACAACCGAAAACGCCTACGATGCCTCCTGTAAAGAAGTCGTCCATAAAATCGTTTCCGACGAAATGACCAAGGTCGCATACACCGCTTTGATTCTCATCCTCGTCGAAATCGCTTGCATCATTTTGGCTTATTGCGTCCGATACAATATCGACGAAGACGACGACTGAAGCCTTTTGAAGAGCAAGTCAAATTTTAATAAAATACTTATCCCATCTGTTTATTTTGTTCCGTAAATCAAGCGAATCAGAGCTCGTACGAGCAGAAAAACCAGTAGCTCGATGGCTCATTAAAAGTGACGATGCAGGTGATCCAAGAAGCCCATCTCTGTAAATTTTCTGCAGTCGAAACGAGTCTATCGAATAAATTGGTTTTTCCTCCACAGCCACACACGTACAATGGTGATCATCGCAGTGAACCATATGAAATTTTAATTTTTTCGGTTTATTATTCGAAAAAATTTATTGTGATAAAGATGTATCAGAGAAAGCTTCTCAGCGAATCAGACGGTCGCTACGTCACTGGTGACATCCCTCAAGACGACCGATTCGACGATATCGTCCAAATAATCGAAAATACGTTGAAAACGAATTCCGGTAAGGATTTCGTCTTGAAACATCAACGGAATTCGGACAAAATGGCGTTATTCGATGTCCGAGAAATAACGAACTTCGTCAAACATGATGAGCCGAAGAAAGCAATTTTTCCATTAGAAAAAGCTCATAGGTTGATTTTAAATGAGAAAAACCTTAAAAAACGCTCTCCAAAAAAGGAAGAAAGTAAACTTCACCGTTTTAAAATGGAAAACGATCTTGACGATATTTTACCCCATTTAAGAGCAATCGACAAACATTTTAGCTGCGTCAAAAAACTCGTCGAAGAGAAAAAGTCTAAAATCAGAGAAGAATCGTATTCGGAATTGATCAATAAATTGTGTAAACCTTATCCTTTTCGAAAATTCCAGCTATCACACCGCGTTTCAAGCAATAAAACGAAAAGTATAAATTTTTTCCACCAAAAACGTCGATGGTCAGAAATGCCTGATGATATCGACAAAGAGATAAGCGTTTTGTCGCAACTACAATGTTCGACGAAGCAGCTTCACGATTTGGCTTTGAAAAAGTCGTCGGCGAGTTGTCGATGTCGGAATATGAAATCGGAGAGTCGCGATGTAATAAAAGAATTGAAGGAAAAATATAAAGACGATTCTTCAAAACTTTGTTACGCTGTACTTTTAGACTATCCACGCTATGAACCGGAATTAAGTGAAGGTGGAGTAAAACAAAGATGAGTTGGCTGGTGGGAATCGCTGGAGGAGGTCAGGGCAGGAGCCAATAGTCCACGAAAACTAATGCAAAGCCCCCTCCGTCCATAACACTATCTCATTTGGACTCACCACCTCAAAAAACTACCCATCTAACTTCCCACCTAACTAAACAACTCACCTTTTACCCTACCAAGCCCCCACTCTACCACAACCGAAATTCCCCACTACCCCCATATTTCCCCCATTGGATTCTTCCATACCCCACCAAGTTTCTTTCATTATCCCCTTCAAACAATCCCACGAAATTCCCCCTACCACACAAAGTTGCACCACATTATGCATATTACCTACTTATTTAAATTAGGTTTCATTTTTTTTCAGCGGTTGAATCATTACAAGAGATAGAAAAGAACATAAAATCAACTATGGAACGGATACGCGAAAGATTTTTGAACTTTTCCAAAGCGGACGAAAGTTCAGAACAAAAAACAGAAGAAAAGACGATAAAGAAAAAGAAAAAGTGCAAAACTTGCACGATTTTCTAAATAAAATAAATTTGAAATTGACATGAAAATATCCGCTTTATAAAAATTGGATGGATGTCGTCTGATATTGGGATATTTTTATGCGCCTCGCCGATATTAGATTCATTTTATATTCAAGGGGGAGGACGTAACACTGATTTCGGAATTTTCTTCGGAAGAGAAGCGGGCCGAAGGGGGCGGCTCCGGGGGTTGAAACGAGCCGTCTGGAAGGGGTGATGTCGAGTGCGACTCTGGGCAGTTCTTCGCCGACTCCAATTCGCGGAACACCCCAATTTTACTCCCGGACTTGTCAAAACCACGTGAGTAATAAATTAATTCAAATCGAGAAAAAAAAACTTCCATTTATTTTATCATTCAAATGAAAGAAAAATTAAAAATTAAATTTTTAACCTCTTTCTTTATTGTTGCCTAAATAAATGATGAAGAAGACTTCCGCAAGACCGGGGAGTAGTGAGGGCTTTGCCTAACCCAGGTTTTTAAAAAACTCCCCTCATCCAAACAATTTTAAATATTCATGCTTCCATCCAATAAATTCTTTCGCAATAATTAATTAAATTCGAAAAAAAAATTTTTTTAGATTTTATATTTTAATGAATCTTGTTCTGAAATTAAAATTTTTCTTTTGACAAAATAAAAAAAAATTTTTCTTTTTTACGTTTCTAAAGACCCTAAAAGTTTGCAAGGACTGTGTAAGACGCAGGAAGTGGAAGAATTGACCTCTCTCGATTTTCTCCCTCAACGCGACCTGTTTCAGCCCTTGTTTAATTTACAACATTGACAATTTTATCAAAACTATAGTTTTATTATAGAATATCAAGTGATTTCTGACATCCTGAGGTACCAAAAACCTAAAATTTGACGCTCCAGAATGTCTGGAAAGCCAAGAAAAAGTAGTTTTTAGGGGGGAAAAATTTCAAAAAGCAATAGTTTTTATTTGGGATATAAGTTTAACCGCTTTTAAATTATACAAAAATTTAAAAAACTCCAGAAGATGCATCATACCTTCCTTCCTTAGACAAAATTTTCGACTGGAGGGGCGTGGCACCTCTTTGAAGTCAATATATATTTCCAAAAATCGACAAAGATATATCGTTTCTAACCTAAAATGGGCAAGTGTAGATGTGGCCAATTGCAAAAAAAAAAAAAAGACCAATAGTTTTTGAGTTGTTGCCCAAGAAACCCACTAAAACGGAGGTTCTTTTTGGCGAAAAATTCGATTTTACGTTAGAATCGAAATCAGGTTCAATTTTCGAAAATTCGTATTTTGAGATTTTCTATAGGAAAGCTCCCAGATATTTTTGTAGAGATAATGGATCCAGGATTTGGAGGTTTCCATCGAATTCAAATTAAAAGGTTTTTTTTTTAAAGTGGAAGTGGGACATGTCCAACATCGGAGTTTGGTGATAGCTTTAATTAAAAAAAAAGTTTAAAAAACAAGCGTTTAAAAGTGGTCGAGGTGTTGGACAATTTGGGACTAAGTGGTGATACGTGTTTGCAGTTGTGTAACCGGTGCTTGGATGCCGAGTAGGAAGGGTAGGGAAAAGCGGAACTTGCCTCCCCCGATGGTGAAACCCGACCCTTATCTCTCAACACCATAAGGAAACTGTACACATTTACACCACACACGTTTTCCCCCTATCTCAAACTCGCAGAATGAAAACGCTCGAATTTTCTGCTAAGCACAGCGTACGGGTCAGTATACAGGGGGTAAATATATGATGGAATCACGATCAGCAATTTTTTTATGATCGATATGCTCTAGTCATTCAAATACGTTGTTTGATAAAACTCATTTGGCCTTAGGAGGTTAGGGCTGGGCACGTGGAAGCGTTCCGCCGAGCAAATGGACAGGAAAACCCACTTTTTGAGAAAGTTCTCGTTTTGGGGGGTTCCAGATCTTTTCTCTTCATTTTTCCGTCAATATGGAAATTTTTCTCTAGGAAGGGAAATTTCCCTCAAAGTGCGATACGAAGAATTTGCTCTATCGAGTCTTTAAATGCTTAAAAATCAAGCTATAAGTGGCCATTGTGTCGCAAAGAATGAAATCTAGATATAAAGGGCCACACATCTTCAAAAAGCGATAAAAAATCAAGCTAAAAATAGCCCCTAAGTGACCAAAAAGGGCCAGAAATCAAGCTAAAAGAGCATTTTTTGTCGTAAAGGAAAAAATCTATCTATAAGGGTCCCTCATGTCCGAAAATCGAAGTAAAAATGGCCCCAAAGTGTCCAAAAAGGATCAAAAATCAAGCTAAAAGGGACCATAAGTGTCCAAAAAAAGTCCCGTTATCGGGATGACCTACTCCTTTCTTCTCTCTCTAGTACATAGAATGGTGATCAGAGGACTGGGGCCTTAAAATAAGGGTGGGTTTTTAGTGGGCGCAATGTTTGTAAATTTTCTTCAAAATTGGATAGTCCAATAATAAGCTCCAAAAAATTGAATTTAGTAAAATAATCTAGACAAGAGAAAAAAATGTCTTTAGGATTGACAAGCTTGGCAACAAAGAAAAGACCAAACAATAAAAACATATTTTCTAAAGGTCGCCCATTGATAAGAAGGCTATTTCCTTTTGCCAACCAAGTAAACACCTCATTTCCTCCCAGTACTCTTATAACATTTTTCTGGTTAAAAAAAAGGTTGACGTTTTAAAAAAAATGTATTTTTTCACCAGATGAAACAATTTTTTTATCGGAGGCGGATAAAATCGACGTTTTCTTCCGACGGCGATTCCGTACAGTCGAATTCCTTTGTGTCTGCTGTGGAGAAGATTTTTTTCATGTCGAGGCCGAATACTAAGAAGATAACGAGGGCGGCGATGAGACAAAGTAGGGCGAAAACAATGCAGAAGACAATACAGAATGTTCGTTTCGTGCACCTTCTTTGTCTTGTTTCGGTTTCTTCTTCGTTTATGATCGATTCGCTCGATGAACTCTTTTGCCTTTGAGGTTCAGCAGGCAAATCGGCGGTTCGGTTTTGAGGTGGTTCAGCGTACGGGTTTCGGCCAAAAAGTGAAGGGAAGTATTCGTAATAATAAGGATGGAAATGCGTCGGCGGCGTGTAGACGAAGGGTGGTCTGATTGTCGACTGAAGCCCTTTTGGATATTTCATCCACATTATTTCTTCGGTTTGGCAGTTGTCGTCGTATTCGTTCTGCTATCCGCTTTGAAAAGATTGAAATGAAACATAACGAAAAGGACTACGGTGAGCAAAAAAAGCCACCAGCAGAGACAAAGAAGAAACCAAACGCACCCCGTCCCTTCTCTTCTTCCGCCACTTTCTTCCACTCGATTTTCCTCGAATACGAAATCGTCGTCAACGGGAGATTGCTCTCTACCAGTCATATGCCTCAGCCAACGTATATAATTACGATCGCCCGCTTCAATCTGGTCTCTGTTACATCCGAAAAGCCATTGATTGTAATTATAATAGCCGTAATATGGAGGATAAGGGTACACAACGTCCCGAGTAAACATTTACAATAAAGTTCCCTAAACAAACATCTGTTTATTGTCGATAAGCCAAAAAATTATTTTAAGGTCATCCTCGGTTTAGCAGTGGTCGTTGAATTAGAACGTTCTTGTTTATAGTTGAAAAATATTTGCCAAATTAAAAAGGCGATAAGGAGAATTAGCAAAAATGAGATGAGCAGTGCTACGAGGAAGATCCAAATTTTTGATTTCTTTTTTCTTTTTCGTTCTTCAGGCTCACGTTCTTCCTCATATTGCGTGTTTGTGGTTTGTGTTGGTTGAGGGAATAATGCTTGCCAAGGGTAGTGGGTGTAGTAGCCGTAGTAACCGAAAGGATACACCCCCGGTAAAAAATTGTTTCTTGGAAACGCCATTAAGGTGGAACAGTCGTGGTCTTATTTTTTCCATATCTATCCCTCACATCGAACCAATTAAAATGCCAAATCAATATCGTCGATACGATCGATGTGGTGAGTAGAATGAGATAACAAAGTACGCAAAAAAAGAGCAAACAATGGTTCCTCGTCCAATTAACGTGGCTTCTCTCACTTCGAATCGATTCTTCTGATTCGGTCAACCATCTTCGAAGAGGGTATTCGCTCACTGTAGGATACTGACAGGGTCTGTAGCTTCCACAGGGGTCAACGTCTGGAATTCGAAAACCGTCAGGCCGAAAAGGAATTCCGTACATTTAGAACACATGGGAAAATGCATCAACGTCAGCTTATTTATCCATTTCCTCCTTATTACGGTTATTACAATTATTATCAGTGGTTATTCGGTTGTAACGCTCCAGGATATCAAGCTCCAGAGAATCAGGCTCCAGGGAATCAGGCTCCAGCTAATCAGGCTCCAAGGAATCAGGCTCCAAGGAATCAGGCTCCGGAAGAAGTTGAAGATGATGATAGCGATGATGAGCCTGTGGAGAGACCTCGAAAAAAGAAAACGTGCACTCCTTTTTGTTGTCTCGTTTGCTGCTGCATGATCTTCTTCATCGCCGCCATATCGACATTTTTGCTGATCTATTTTTTGGACCCTTTCCACATTCGCGGTTCGTCGAATTCGACCAACTCGACGGCATGATACCGTCAACAGTCCGCCCACATGCCTCATGTCCTCTTTATTACAATTACGGTTTATATTATCCACGTTATACTGTTTACGACAGGCAAGATTACGAGCGCAGATCGCGATGCCCTAATGACGACTCGGAGAACCAAGTTCGGGAAACTTTTTGGATCAGAAGGTACTGCTCGGGCAAAAGATTTTTTATATTCGCTTGCTTGTTTTTGTGGCTATTGATAATAGCCATGGTTATAGCTGAAATCTTTTATTTTAAACGTTTTGGCTATAGAGAATCATATAAAAATAGCAATGCTACAACACCTGCGTCTACTACATGATTAAATATTTTATTTTTAACACATGGAAAGCATTCTTTTATAAAATTGGGTGCTAAAATTTTTCTGGAGGATATTCGGTTCAGATGACGGTGAGCTGTGGCAACCAGGCAGGGCTAGGGCTGTTTGATGCGGCAAGCATCGATGAGGCGACGACGACAAGGATGAATACGGCGACGTCGACTAGGATGACTACGGCGACGTCTACGAGAGACGACACTTATGGCCTCTTTGATGTCGAAAACGTGAAAGACAAGTGCGTCCGTCCGTATTCCTACCCTAATTATTATTCAAATCATCCTACGAGTTTTCAAAAAGTTACCATCGCCGACAGAAACTGTACGAGGCGAAGAGACTACCTAGGATGCCCGAGCGTCGCCTCCGATTATGAATGCCGTCGCAACTTTTGGATTCGACACTGCCCGACTCCGAAATATTTTATAATCGCTTGCATTATCATGTGGTTCTTCCTCTTCGCACTTTTAGTCGCCGAAATCGTTTACTTCAACCGTTTGGGATTTCGAGACTTATTTTCATCTGGAAATAAAACAAAGAAAGCAACGCCAAGACCTGCTATGGGTTTTAAAAATAATAAAACTAAAGACCAATAAAAAATATATTTTATGAAAAATTGTTTTTTTAAACGAAAAATGGAGCGATACAAATTATTAAAATTAAAACGATAGTGGCTAGAGTCAAGGCGAAAATGATCCTTTTTCTTGTTGCTCCTGTTTGAATTTGAGTAGCAGCCTCGGGGTCCAACTCAACCACTAAAAAAGAAGAAAAAGTCTTACATTGATGGATTAAAAAGATGTTGCACGTACGGTGGGGGAAAGGGGGGGGATAGTAGATCTAGAAAGTTAGTGTGGGGGGGGGGTCGTTGAGGCTGCTAACTAGCTGGGGGATGTAGTACTTGGGTTAGATGTTCGGGATGGAGAGAGTAACTTGGCTGTATATGGGGAGGGGGTTGATGTCTGGTTGACTTGTGACTGGGAAGTAGAGTTGTACCAAGATATTTTGGCAGGTCGAGTCCCACCTTAATTCCCCTAGATTAGAGCCAGTAATGTTTTGATCAAGATGTATGGCTGTAAACCGTTCAGGATCACCCTGAAAAACCATGAAGCGATGCCCAAACCTTTCATCAAGAAGAATGTGAGGGGGGGGGGAGACCTATTTTTTTGGTAAATATTTTATGAATGAGTTATTGTTGAAAATCTCAATCCACTGACAGACTGACTATCTTGTCTTGAGCGAGGGACAGTCTGGGCCAAAACGTCAACGTCACTTGTACTCTACTAGTTTGCCACGTGAACCCCTCTTGTAAGGAGACAGAGAATAGAAATATCAAACCTATAAAACCAACTGAAATATTGAAATGGAATGGTTCATCGATGCCATCACTTGGCATTACTATAAAGTATACTTTATATGAAAACTTACTTTTTGATGTTTAGGAAACGCGTCGTTTAACAAACACTCCTCAAGGCGACTGTAGGCCAGCTGGGAGTGAATCATTCATATTTATTTTTAGAGGATAGAGATAAGGCCTCATAGAATTAAAATTACGTCAGAAATCGAATAATTGGGTAATCATTAAGATTTTTGTAAAAAATATATTGCACTTAAATTAGTTTACAAAATTATTAATAAAATGGACGTTGCGTAAAAAATAATGTGATTATTAGAATAATCATAGAGATGGAAATGACACCGCCGACTATCATGGCGAGTTTTCTTTGTTTTCTGATTGTGGCCATATATTGAGGATCGGGCTCTATTCTTGTAACGGTGATGCTGGTCGGTTGTCCTGGAGCGACCGGGAAATTATCTTTGGCCGAGTAGGGCGGCGGAAATGCTGATTCTGGGTTCGAGTAGACCATCGTGACTCCTTGCATGGGCACCGGGTACGCAGTCCTGTTTGCACCGTAATTCGATGAAAAAGCCATCTGAAAAGTTTAAAAAATCTTGCATACAAAAGAGTTTTGCCATAACGATAGGGAAAACCAAAAGCTACACTACATTTAAACCCCTACTGATGAAGTCGTAAAATCTTACTTTGTTGACGATTTTTCGAAATAATGTATATCCGAGGGTCTTGGTGAATGATCAATTCGGCACTAAAACTCGTTATCAAAGTCCCAACACGATAAAAAACGAGATAACGATAATTGACACGTTCGAAAAAAGGGTTAAAACCCAGGTAATAATATTTTATTAATAAGACGTGACGTTATTTTATACGATCGATTTCCCATCATGAAAGCTATTAAGGTCAATGTGCCGAAGACTTTGGACTCTGAAGCCTACGGATGCTCATGGGTGTCTCAAAAATGGAACATCAGGACATAGTTGAGAAAAGAATGAATGTCTTTGCCAGTATAAAGTTATGTTCCTTTTAAAAATTGTCTTCTCACGGTTTATTTTAGCGTGAGAGTCAAGGGAATACTTTGTTCCTAATGTGATTGGCTCGAGAAAAATAAGGAATAAACGTTTCGGTTTATAGATTACTAACGTGTCGTTTTATTGATTTTGAACTTTAAAAGTGTATTTTTGGAACGAAAATAGATCGATATGACTTAAACCTAGGATTCGAACATATTTTAACTCGATGCGCTTACCTTAAGTCGCGTGCACTGTTCACACTGGACTGGAAAACGAATTGGAAAAGCGCGACCTTGACGCTTTCGACATGACTCAATGCAAACAATTACCCCACCAACGGAAATTCGATGACCAAATTTTAAAATGATAGAGGCTAGCGGTTGATGCTTATCATTTGATGCTGGTACGTGCAAGAAGAAACGTAAAATTTGATCTACGTCAGGACCTTGAAAAGTAGGGAAGTCTTAGTCCCTGAGGCTGCAGTAGTAGCTCGTCGGTGGCTAGTTGGAGATGTTTTTGGATAGCATGAGAGGCTCTTGGACATTTTGGGGGTGGGAGTGTTGAGGGGGTTAGGATCCTATCAGTACATACTCCCATGTACAGGGTGTGCCAGCTAGAGTAGATGAGCCGATTATCTGCCACAGTTTTGACCTAACGAAAAAATATATCGAAGTAAACCCCCCTTAGATTTTAGCAAGAAATCAATTGAGAACAATAAATTTTGGATTTGACTTACAGGATGCTCCAGAACGTCCCTAACTTCGTTATTTGTTAATCCTATGTTTTGACGATGGAAATCGATTCTACACTTGATGTCCAATAACTTGATAGAACCAAACTTTCCGGAGTTCGCATTGCTGGTTGTTAAGTGGCTCTTAGCTTCGGAACGTTTGGTCCTATCAAAGAAGTGTTTTAAGTAAAAGTTACTGAAAATTAAGCGCAAAATCGATTTCCTCCATTAAAATATATGGTTTATGTGTAAAATAACGAAGTTAGGGTCGTTTTGGAGCACCCTGTATGTCGAATCAAAATCTATTGATCTCGATCAATTTCTCGCTAAAATCTAAGGGGGGTTTACTTGGATCATTTTTTTCGTCAGGTCGAAATTCTGGCAGATGCTGGTAGTACTCTTCATGCGCCCAGTAAATGTGCATGAAGAGTGGTAGTTGATGATTGAGGAAATTAGTTTCAGGAGCTGAATGGGTTTTCAATTTTCCCACTTCGCTGACGTTTTTTGAATAAAAGGAATGGTTTTTTTTTTACTTTTGTTTAAAAAAATTAAGGTTTCTTGTAAGTAGGATTAAGGGATTCCAGCAAAACTATTGAACGGAAGATAAAAATTTATATTCTTGCTTTGTCCACATTTGACCCGACGGGGCACGGCCTAAAGTAATAACAGCTATTGAGTTTCGTTGATACGTTTTGTTTTGATTGTGCGAGGGTGGAAAATTGTATGGCCACTTTAACTCGTAACTCGATAAGAGGGAAGGGGGGGACAGAACGTCGGGGGCCGGAAAAGGGGGCCCGCCACGGGAAAAGGGGGGGAGGGGGTGACGGCTTCTCTTTCAGGCCCAGTTCCCGCGCTTTTGATTTACGGCCTGGAACGACAGCCTCGGGAACAAACAATGGACCTAAATCTGGATCGAAAACGCGTTGCGGTCGGAACACAATTTTCAAGCCTCCCTGGGCGTAACAGGTGATTTAGTTTCACCAACTTCAAAAACTTCCTTTACATTTTATTATCTTTTCGTAAAAACAGGGAAAAAAAGGTCAAAAGGATTTTATCTCAGATAGGTGAGATAAGAATTTCCAGGTCAACTTGGATTATCAGAAAGAAAATGACAAAACCTGACTGGATTTTCCAAAGGAAGTCGCCGCAGGGATTAATTTATAATTAACTTTATATCCTTTTAATAATGTTGTATATGTCATGTAATTCTAAAGGCCCTTTTTCGAGGAACAGGCCGATTTTCAAGTGGAAACATTCTGGATTTTTGATATTGTTTCGATTATTCAACTGTAAAAATGAGATTGAATTTTCGAATATTTTGGGTTCGATAACGAACGGTAGAATGGATACGTTGTCGAGGGTGTTTCAAAGGGAACATGGTGGGCTTGTGGTTAATTTGCGGACAAGGGATGGTAGCCTCGGTTAGCGTCATATCCATCCGTTTCATGCATCCCCGGACTTTGATATCCGTATATTCGATAAGAGCGTAAAATCGATGGCATCTTCATAATTTTTAAATGCGGGATGAAATGGAGGGAAAAAAGTGAGCTTATAGATTTATCGACGTGGCCTATAAATAATATTTTTCGATAGGGCACTTCTTTATGTTTGTCCGAACGAAAACGTTTCTGTCAGTGTCCTAGGCTGTTGGAATGATAGAAGGGAAGTTTTTGTTTTCTTCGAGACTCAAAAACAGTTCGATATGTCCAACAAACAAATCACGTATATCGACCATGGAAGCGGAAATTTTTTTCCCTCTGTCACTAATGGTTGAAATTCGTTGTTTTCTAAATTGACGACCTTTACGACATGCAAGGTCGGATTTATGGGGAAAAAATGTTCGTTCGATGCCCCGGCAATCTCAAACCGACTGACCGACTTAGCGAGTTTCATTTAATGTCGGATTCGCGTGTCGGGCTCGTGTCGCGTCGAAGTGAAAAGAATCGATTTGTCGTAAAGGGCCCTCTGAAAAACAACGAGGGACGATCCCCCCTCCCCCTCCCCCACCTCCCTCTTACGAATACGATCTACGCAATTTGTACGTCATGAATACTAAGCAGGGACGTTTCAGAGTTGAATTACGATAATCAATCTAGTTTGGGATCCTGTTCGATTCGGGACGATTAGACAGCCGAGATGGTCTTTTAACATGGTTAAAACACTGGAATAGTCTATTTTATTCGTTCCATTGGCGCCTTCCGAATACATAAATAGAATGACAAATGAAAAACTCGAATAATATATTCTTTCACGAAAAGTAGAGGAAAACATCAAATTTCCATCTCCCCATGTGTTCCCAAGATGGCTAGTTGCATAGGAACAGTGTGATATAACAATGACTACCAGGCTGCTTCATCTTGACTCTGATGGGATTTGGAGGTAATGGGAGGGGTATGAAGGTGATGGAGAGATGGCGAGGATGTGGGGTAATGAGGTTGGAGAGTCTGGGTGGATTTGGGAGTAATGGGGGAAGTATAGGGGTGATGGTGAACGAGGGGGTGATAATGGGATTCAGAGGCTAATGATAGAGAAGTTGGGGGAGAGAGGTGTGTTGTTAGAGGGTAATGGGAGGTGTTTGGGATTAATGGTTGGAGTTGGGGGCGATAGGGAGGTAAGATAAGGGAAACTATGAGAGAGCGGATGATGATAGATATTTGAGGCTGATGTTATGGCCTGGGTATGGCGGTGATGGAGAAGTAGGGGGAGATCTGGCGAGTGGGAAGTTTGGACAGTATGGGTGGATTTGGGGGTAATGGGGAAGTATAAGGACATCATAGGAGTTTTGGGGTACTATATATAGGCCAAGCACAAACCCTCTTAACTCATACGTTCCGCTGGTTTAGTATATTGAAAAACTAACGGATTCAATAATGAAAGTAGGAAAGTTTAAGGCTCATTTAAGTCCAGGGCCTTTCCTTTTTAATTGGGAAGGATGTATTTAAAAAAGTTGAAGACTGAAGTAAAGGAAAGAAGGGTTCGTTTGTTCTCAAGTGTGCTACAAAAGGCTCGACGCCCAAGTCTTTCCGCCTTCGAAATATTAGCAACACAAAAGAATCTTCGCCTTATTAAACGCTCTAAAACTAATTAGAAGACTCTTTACACTCTGCTGATTTTACGAAAATTGAAAATTAGTTAAGGTTTGCGAAAACTCAAGGTTGAACTTGGAAATTTTTTTCTCAAAACGATTTATCGATTTGGGACTTTATGAAAGAACGTTTTATAAGAGAAGCGTATTTGCTCAAAGGAAAAGATTTTTCCATCATTTACCTCATATTTAGAGCCCTCAAAAGCCTTAAATATTATATCAGCTTTCAGAAAGATCAGATTTTAGGTTTATTATTCCAGATAACGAGCTTTTGGGTATAAAATTTTTTCCTCCTTATTAATGAACCTCTGAAATGGAGCCAAGTAACCTTTTCATTTTTCCAGAGAAAAAAGGGTCAAAGTCCTTTTCTTATTCACTCTGTGAATTATAAATTTTTTTGTTCTAGATGTGCTTATGGATAACTTTGTCGGACCGTCAAGACAGAGGTCGTTGAGAGACAGACTCCGCCAGGGCATAACAAGCGGACTATCTTGGCAGTAAGTTTTTTTCACTTAGTTTTCGAGGAAAAATTTGCTTCCGTTTGGCGAAGGCGGAGTTAAGTCCTTGCCTGGACTTCGTGGAGACCTTAACATTTTAAAAACACCGGCCAGGAGCCAATAAATCGACCAGTATAAAAGTCAATCACGTCCTCATGACATTCTCTAATAGTTTACGTCTGTAATTGACCCATTTGTCAGCCTATTATTAAAAACGATCAATTTTTTATTGAAGGACTCATTTCAATGAGTTTTCCTCAAGAAAATTTCCTTATAGTCGAAAAGTTTTATTTCGAGTTTTCCAACTTGAAAAGTTTAAATTGTTTCTTTTTAAACAAATCGATTTAAACTTTTATAGTGGATAATATCGCTTTTGATGCCTTCGGGGGGCGTTGTATTCGACATTCTGGATTAATCCGGTGGGAAATGAAGCGGACGATTGGATAGATTAACCTACACGATTTTACCAAAGATACTGTCAATCAAAAACGTTCATAATTTATGAGCGAAAAAGAAAGGGAAGGGGAAAAAAAGGAACTTTTTTAATTCAATTCTCAAGAAACTTTACGTAGAATATAATCTTTGGACCAATTTATCAAGTTTAGACCCTTTCCCTCCAGTTACCAAACCACTTCTTATATTTCGTGATCCAATAAACCACTTTGGAATATTACTTTCTTATTATATTTGAGTTTATTACTTTATATTCGATTTAAATTGATTAGGTTATACCGATAATTCGCCCTATCGATTTTTCAGAGGAAAAAAATTCAAGTTTTTTTAAAAGAAAAATGTTTCAACGTATAATTTTCAGTAGGCATTGTTACTTTTATCTCTATGATAAGGACTATCCGTTTTTATAGGTTAAAAATTTTTTTTCGCAGGGTCGCGGTCGTTCATAAAAAAGGTTGATGTGTACCACAAAGTCTAAGATAAGCCCATGAAAAACGTTCATTGGAATTTTAAGCGTTTAAAACCCTCACAAATAACCGTGCGGGATGCAATAAAGAAGTCGACGTGCTTTATAAATAAGAATAAAACTAGATTTGCATGACGAAAAAAAGATGGTGGGGATGAAAAGGAGATATGTCGTGAAGCTGTCGCGGGCTCGAAAGGTCGGAGGGTCCGTTAAAGAGTCCTCGCCTCTTTTTTGAATTTATTACCGGCAATAGTTTAATCCGAACGCCTGCGACCTCGCGGCAAGTTTCGTGCTAACCTTACGTGTTACGTTCAAGTTCACAGCCTTGTTTTAAACTTTTTTTTCAGCTTTCGAACGTAACTCAAATTTCATCCCCTAAACCAAGGATAGCCTAGATTAAAACCATGTACCAAGGAGCTAGAAAAACTCACAAACTTTTGAATCCTATAACGCGAAGGTACACGTTAAACAACTAACGAGTTAAATGAGTTAAACTATTTAAACGGGTTAAATGGGTTAAACGAGTTAAACGGTTTAAACGGGTTCAACGGGTTCAACGGGTTAAACGGGTTAAACGGGTTAAACGGGTTAAACGGGTTAAACGGGTTAAACGGGTTAAACGGGTTAAACGGGTTAAACGGGTTAAACGGGTTAAACGGGTTAAACGGGTTAAACGGGTTAAACGGGTTAAACGGGTTAAACGGGTTAAACGGGTTAAACGGTTTAAACGGGTTAAACGGGTTAAACGGTTTAAACGGGTTAAACGGTTTAAACGGGTTAAACGGGTTAAACGGTTTAAACGGTTTAAACGGGTTAAACGGGTTAAACGGGTTAAACGGTTTAAACGGTTTAAACGGTTAAACGGTTTAAACGGGTTAAACTGTTTAAACGGGTTAAACTGTTTAAACGGGTTAAACTGTTTAAACGGGTTAAACGGGTTAAACTGTTTAAACGGGTTAAACGGGTTAAACGGATTAAATGGTTTAAACGGGTTAAACGGGTTAAACGGGTTAAACAAATACAAACATACCTATATGGTTAAAAAAAAACTCCCTTAAACTGTAGTATTCCCCGCTCTGCAAACCAAAACCTGCCCTACCATGAAAAACCCCGAGTTCTTGACGTTCGCTTATAATCAACAGGATGAAACAAAAAAATACCTTAGTCAGAACTTTCATTGAAAATACCTCGATGAAATTAATAAATCATGATTACCAATAATTAAAAATTAATGGAAAAAAATTAAAGCGGCACCCTGTAAGGGAAGATAGGTTTATCCGCCAGGTTGCTCATTGACCCTGGACTACTTTAAAGTCTCATTACGTTTTTTAACATGACGCAAGGCTAAGTTATTTCCTTCTTTGCATAGTATGCATACTTCCAAGTTTCATTATAATTTCTATATTTTCCCCCCTTCGAAAAGTATCTTCTACTTCCCGAGGCAATTATAGAATAGGGACAGAATGTGGACGTCGGCCACAAAAGCCGTTTTAATGCTTAATGGCTCGCCTGGGGATAAAATATTTAAGCGCAAACCCTATTTTACTACGTTGTGCTAAAGGACTCTAAATAGAATGGCAAATATAACATCTGTTGCAGACCGCGGGAGTACCCTTTAAATTTTTAATTAAAATAAGAAATAAAAGGAAGATTCGTCGGAGGTTTTAGTTTCTTTTTAGGGTCCAATTTCAAAGGGAGGGGATACAAAAACAAGTTTTTGATGTTCGTTTTGTCATATGTCAGGTCAAAAAATTGGTCAAAAAAAGGACATGAAGCTGATTGGGTCTATAATTGAAGTCCTTTTTCCATCTTTTTTTCTTACCACCCAAATGTTTAATTTCACTTGTATAGCGGTCTCACATGTAGTAGCAGCAGCAGATGTCCAAATGGTAGGTCGACAAAAGTAGGTCTGTGAGGTATGTGCTATTTTCCAGTGGATCTTTTTTCACGACAGTGTAGGAGTAGGGCTCCTCGCCATTGGAAATGTCTCCTAGTCAGCAAGAGACTATCAAGCCAGAAAACCAAAAAAAGAATCAAAACATCGTATAACCTTGTTCGGTTTTCATGGTTTGAACATTAAGCAAAAACAAAGACTCGTTTGATTTCATACTTTAAATATTTAACGTTAACCATTGCATAACATCATTAGCTTTTCCTTACGCAAAACCGATTCATCGGTTTTAAAATATTGTAAACAAAAGATTAAGATTCATATCACGTCCGGAATCCGTTCATAATGCAAAGGCATTCTGTACAAGTTGAGAGTGAAAAAAAAATCTTAAGAGGTACTCTGAATGTATTCCTGCATTAGAATATATATTAGCGAACAAAACCAGTACCTTGGTGGAATTGAAATTTTTTTTAGTCGATAAAATAAAGGTTTATGATTTGCGAAAATGTTAACTTCTACGATCTGCGAAGGAACTAGGAAGGATACTCAAGTTATGGTGGAGGGGGTGGAGGATATTTTAGAGAAGAAGTCTTTGAGGGTGGGGGGCTATTACGAGTGGTAGTTATGGAAGGTGGTGGGGATAGGTGGGTTTATGGAGGGGGAGGGTATACAGAGTAGCAGTGGGGGGATAGGTGGGTGATCAGGAGGGGAGAGTTTGTTGGTCAGGAGGGTATACAGAGTAGTAGTGGGGGGATATACGGGTGTTCTGGAGTGGGAGGGTATTCAGAGTGGTAGGGATAAATGGGCGGAGGGGGAAAGTATTAAGGGAATGGTGTTAATAGTTTGGATACCAATTTAAACTAACAGTATTTTATATCCGATAGGAATTGAAGGAAAGTTGAAAAAGAAACAGATATGTAACAAGAGAAGTATAGAAAATGTTTACCAAACGCCAAGTGGATGGTTTTGATCTTATAAAACGAAAAGCTCTCAGAGATCTGAGTTAGAAAATGTTGAAAAGAACGTTTGGATGAGAAGGAATGCAGAAGAGCTTTAGGGACAGACGGAAAAGCGCCTGGTAAAGTAGGGGGAGGGTTTTTTCATATTTCTTTCGCCCCCACATCATTTATACATGTGTAGCACGTCATCATGAACATTTCTCTCCTTTTCGACGTCATTAGTTCCACTCGCACGTTTTCCAGATTTTTCCTCTGGATCATAAAAACATTTGACATATGTAATTCTTTCAATTAATGCAGGTAAATTCAGGTTGAGCCTTCGGCCATCGTGATAAGTGACGCTTCGAGACCTATTGTGCTTCTCAAGACAAAAGGGGCCATTGTTCAAATTGACACTTCGAATTCATAGTTGATAGCATTCAGGCGAGGAAAACGAACTACACTGGTCGTGATTTATTTTAATACAAATCGAATTGGATTCCGGCCCCTGGAGGCTTTTTAATCCGAAAATGAAAAGTTGAAAGAGACAAGGAAAGAATTAGACCGTCATAGAGGCTTGAAGGAACAATTTATCAAAAGTGCTCCTTGGCCGTCTTTGATAGCTATTAAATCTGTATCACTCCCAAGGAGTAAGTTCCACGAAGAGGCAGGTGTCTCGAATGACCTTATTTCCTTCTTAGTTCCATACCTATTAATAATCGCTACGGGGGTGCTTTTAATCATGATTAGATACTGTCAAACTGATAGTAATCCATTTTGTTAAATGACACAAGTCCGGCTCTCCGTGCCGTTGAACTTCTTTTTTTGCCGAAATCTTGAATTGAAGTTGATTCGATTTGGAAATCAAAAGGGGTTAAATTACCTTCAAAGTGATAATTAGAAGAGTCAACAAATCAGTTCAAAGAGAGGCTAGTTAGTGAAAAAGGGGTGGGAGATCCTAAATTTCAACCTCGTACACCCTTGAAGTTGGCGGTTTTAGTCCCGGAGAAGTTGCAGAAGCTAAAATACAAAACTCAAAGGGTTTTCAAAAGCGTCGAACTAATCGTTTTAAAAAACGAGTTGAAAAAAAGACGTAGCCGTTAATTATCGTTACTTCCATGGCTCTTCCGCCCTCATGAGGCATCCTGATTATCATTGCAAATCCTACACAAATAGCCCCCGTGTCAGACATGTAAATATCTAACATAAACCCCACTGATAAATATACATGAAAATAATATTATGTCTTATTATATTATATTAAATTGAATTCTAAACAAAAATGAATTTAGGACGGAAATTTGATGGTTTTTAACTTTTTGAAATGGACGAGGGTACAATCGCTATGCATGATGCTCAAGCATAGGTAGAGGTACTTAACTACTCATCATGAATTGAGGGAGTTGGTACCCAAAGTGCATTGCGAGATTATCCATTAAGCATTCCGCGAGTACCCTTCATACATTCATCGAGTATCAGCCATGCAGTCAACGAGTACCAGTCACGCAGTTAACGAGTACCAGTCATGCAGTCCAAGAGTACCAGTCACGCAGTTAACGAGTACCAGTCATGCAGTCCAAGAGTACCAGTCACGCAGTTAACGAGTACCAGTCACGCAGTTAACGAGTACCAGTCATGCAGTCCAAGAGTACCAGTCATGCAGTCCAAGAGTACCAGTCATGCAGTCCAAGAGTACCAGTCATGCAGTCCAAGAGTACCAGTCATGCAGTCCAAGAGTACCAGTCATGCAGTCAACGAGTACCAGTCATGCAGTCAACGAGTACCAGTCATGCAGTCAACGAGTACCAGTCATGCATTCAACGAGTACCAGTCATGCAGTCAACTAGTACCAGTCATGCAGTCAACGAGTACAAGTCATGCAGTCAACGAGTACAAGTCATGCAGTCCAAGAGTACCAGTCATGCAGTCCAAGAGTACCAGTCATGCAGCCAACGAGTACAAGTCACGCAGTCAACGAGTACAAGTCATGCAGTCAACGAGTACCAGTCATGCAGTCAACGAGTACCAGTCAGCAGTCAGCATCAACAGAGTACCAGTCATGCAGTCAAAGAGTACCAGTCATGCAGTCAACGAGTACCAGTCATGCAGTCAACGAGTACAAGTCATGCAGTCAACGAGTACCAGTCATGCAGTCAAAGAGTACCAGTCATGCAGTCAACGAGTACCAGTCATGCAGTCAACGAGTACCAGTCACGCACTTAACTAGTACCAGTCATGCAGTCAAAGAGTACCAGTCATGCAGTCAACGAGTACAAGTCATGCAGTCCAAGAGTACCAGTCATGCAGTCCAAGAGTACCAGTCATGCAGTCAACGAGTACCAGTCATGCAGTCAACGAGTACCAGTCATGCAGTCAACGAGTACCAGTCATGCAGTCAGCGAGTACCAGTCATGCAGTCAACGAGTACCAGTCATGCAGTCAACGAGTACCAGTCATGCAGTCAACGAGTACCAGTCATGCAGTCAACGAGTACCAGTCATGCAGTCAACGAGTACCAGTCATGCAGTCAACGAGTACCAGTCATGCAGTCAACGAGTACCAGGCATGCAGTCAACGAGTACCAGTCATGCAGTCAATGAGCACCCATCATGCTTACCTGAATATTCATCGTGCACATCGTAGTACCTATAAATTACGAGAATCGCCATCATATCTTATATCTTATATCTACATACACTATGTTTGTTCTTCGGTATTCATTTTCTTTCTATTCACGCTCCCGTCTACGGTAATTAAATTTTGATCATCCGAACAGCATCCCCGATTTACTTAATCTTCTAAAAAAAGTAGTTTCTCGCTGTACTTTTGAAAATCGAACGATATTCGATATCCTCGCCATCTCCAGACGTATAAAAATGCCATTATATTAAAGAATATAGAATAAAGTAGCGGATATGGTGAAAACATGAATTTATTCACAAAGTGAGAACGTGAGAATCGAGAATACGATTTACGAGTAGAATTCCCAATATTTTATACTCGCGCTACTGAAATTATCTAGAAGAGAGATTGTTGAAAGATTATTTAAATTTCACTTTCGTTTTCCAGTCGGGACCGTTCGATAAAATGATGTGTCTGGGGCGTGTCTTTTATGGTGATTGATCGCCTAATCATAGATTCCTATCCGGGTTTTTAGCCCGGGTGTATGTCTACGTCCTTGATTTGTTTTTACGACCCGATCTGTGATATATTGGAATACATCGACCTCTCCGTAATTTTTCGACATTGAAACAATTTTTTCCCTCCCCCGCCCGTTTCCGAATCCGGAAGGAAATCGTGAACAATAATAATTCTTTATTGTAATAACACCCTGCGTTTTTTCCAATTAAACGCCTACTCCTCCTTGAAATAAAAAGTTCAAGTTTAAAAAATTTGCAAGGAGCGAACTTGGAATTAGCGAGATTAATTTAGATAAGGGAGTTTTAATTGGAAATATAGACTTGCTAAAGAGGGTCGATGGCATTGAAGTTTTAAAAATTGATCAGTCTGAATGTCAATTTTGTTTTTATGAGTTTTTTCTTCGGCCATGACCTAGTCGAAAACGTTCAGTAGCACAGGAGCTCTTCCTTTTCAGCTCCTTTCGTTTTATAAGCTCCGGTGACTTCTTTCATTCCAAAAGTTACATGGAGAAAAGAAAGTAAATTTTAGGGCTAAACCGATATACAGTTTGTTTCCAAAGTAAAGAATGGTTAACGAGACAAAAGGAGACGTTTCCTCTCTCTTTTGTTATGGAAATCTATCGGTTTCTGTAAAAAGTCGTTTCCAGATGGCTTGAACTTTTTAAATGATCTTTCAATACCACGTTTGCTTATCGGCACGTGGACATGCCATTTTATGTTAAACGAGTCTTAATATTCGTCGTGTAACCGACTGAACAAAGACCCACCGATGTTTTCGAACGTGACCCTCTTTGAAAATTATCCATTCCAAGGTCCAGCGATAAAATGGCGGATTGACCATTTGCACGTTTCGACAATAAAAATATTGAACGTGAAACTTTAATTTCTATACCTAGAAGAGATGCAGAGATTAAATGACTCATTGGAGAATAAGAAAATCGTCATAGTTCCAGTGTTACCAACATGTTTTTGATTACTTGAATGAATCAGTGTTCCCAACTTATGAAGAATGATGAGGGAAATTGTATCGTAACACAAATCGTTTCGCAAGAATGATGTTTCAATTTCAGTGTTGCCAACTTGAGATTTGATTAAACTTCGAATTCCCGGAAGCCATTTTGATACCATCTATGGCTTTTCGATTCTTGTAGGTACAGAGGTCAGAACAAACTACTTTTTTAAGGATTATTTTTAATTAACTCTCTTAATATATAAAAAAAACTCCCATTAACATTCTTCAACAAGGAATACTAGTCCATTTGACTTACCTTGCCGATTTACTGTACCATTTCGAGTAACCGTTGTTTTCTAAGTCTGGCCTCGTTTTTATTTTACATTGCAATATTTACATCATTTTATAGAGGTTACACACCATCTTTATCCCCTTGAAACTCAGGAAGTCACAAATGCTTTTCGAGTTTGCTACTGTGAAGGAGTTTAAAAAATCTTTGAAAATAAAGCTGTAATCCATTGAGTAAATGAAAAAAGTCAATATTTATACAAAGACTTTTTTAATCTGGTTTATTTATTTTGACATACGAATCCATGTATGGGTTTCGTGCCAAAATGTAATCGCTTTTTTTTATTTATTATTAAATATAAGGTTTTAACAAAAGAAAAAGGTTAATTAAGCTCTAAGAATAACGAGATTTTGTGGGCTAACGATGGTTTAAGACAGAGATGGAGTGAAGGGCCCAGCTGACCTTTTAAGCCTTGTAAACCCTTTTAAAACCCTTGAATGCAATTCCAAGTTAAACCTTTTCCCCCGGACAAAGCATTTAAATTCTTGAAAAAATTTCAATTAAAGTTATTTCGAAAGTGCATTATTTATGGTTCATTAAGGAAGACGCTGGCGTTCATTAGAGACAATGGGACCGCACGAGCCTTCCCGGGCTATTAGAGACTGAAATTTCGCCCTGACCGACCAACCCTGAGCGAAAGGCTTCCATTACTGGCGCAGTAGGGCCGATGTTCAATGTGCTATAGCGGCCATAACTGCTTTTAACAGCTATATTCAATTAAAGGCATAAACGATGCGGACCTTTACGAGCATTTAGCTATCAACTGCAGCTTTTTGCTCGTTGCAACTGTTCAATGATTTTTTTTTTTCTCTTTTATTTGTTCCAATTTTTTTTTTCTAAGAAAACTTCATGTTGGATGGTCAAAACACCTTTCTCGCTTGATAGACTATTATCCTTGGCTCTTGGAACTAACTAGCCACGTCCGACGACAATAAATCTCAAAGGTTGAATTCCTCCCCGCGCGCCATATTCCTTTATTTGGAGCTAACAAGCAATGAGTAATGTGAGAAAGAAAATAAAATGGCAAGACATTGGTAGGTCTCATCTCTCACTATAACGACTTTCATATGACTTGCTTGATTTGCATTTTTCACCAAATATTGCATAAATAGCCCCCTTTAGCCATTGCAACCGCATCCCTCCACTACTCTCCTCTTTCATCATACCAAAGTACCCCCCTCCCCATCTAGTTCTCATCATCGAAAACTTCCTTATTAATCTCCCCTCCACTCAAAGACACCTCCCATTTACTCCCTTTATTACAGTATATCCCCCTCCCACCCCAATAACCCCAACTCCCTCCTTAACCCCTACGCTTGTTGGACTTCACAAGTTAAAAACACCGAAGATCCAGGAACTACTTAATTGATCCACTTAAGACTTAATCCCTAAATGGATCAAGAAAGTTCAAAATTAAGTAAGCAAATGCAATCGAAAATTGATGAGACGTTCATCCGAAAAAATTAAAAAACAAAACAAATAAAACAAAGTATTTAAAAGAAGCTAAAACTTCAGACATTCGTCTCACGTAGGAACTTCGCTAACGCGGACAGATGACAAAGTATTGGAAACGTTTTCCCCCCTCGAAACTCCTATCCAAATTGAAAATAAACTTTTTTTTTTTTCACTTGGTCAAGAGGTAACATTTTATTCGAGTTATTTTCTTCTTAACATTGTGTTTCACCATGCAATTACATCAGCCTTTCTTGTCTAAACACCGCGTTCCATTACTATAAAAAGAGATTAACATAAATAAACAAGAACCAGAAAGGCAAGAAAGTGGAGTCCGGATTTTTTTTTTCGGAGAATATCGTGGGAGTAGCTCATTATCATGACAATCTACCGAATAAAAAGGGTTTTATCTTTAAGGGGCGGTATGATGGAACGATCTTGTTTAGCTAGAAAAAACGTCCTTGAATCATCCTTGACACAGTAAATAACACACCCGTCTCAGGTACGTACGCACCTTGTCATTCGATATCGGAAGTGCTTTGAAAACATATCTAAATGATCTGGAAGAATAAACCGATCTGAATACTAACGATGATTGCATTTTTTATGGGAAAAGTTGAAGAAATCTACAAAAATCTTCCAGACTGATGTTGCCACCACAGTGGGGCTAGTGCGGGGGCAATGGGAAGAGCGATTGGGGAACTTGGGGTGGTGGATACGGGGAAGAGAAGAGGTAATTTGAGGTAAGGGGTATGGGGTAGTAAAGGAAAGAGAGTTGGAAGGACAATTGGGGGATTGGCAGGTTTGGGGAGACTGGGAGATTGTGGATGGGTGGGGGTTATGTACCACCAATAGGGAAACAATGGGGCAAGAAAGGGGATAAAGGTGATTGAGAGTACCTATACCTTTAGTTTTCTTCGAAGACCATTCTAGCACAACCAATCTGGAAGCAAAGGAAAAAGTGAGAAATGCCTTTTGACGATTAGAATCTCGAGCATGTTCTCCATTCATGTCGTTTCGCATCCATCGCCCTTTTATTCCGACTTAGGATTAGTTATTATTCCATCTTGATAGGCGTCGACGTGTCAGCCTAGTTTAAGATTTATTACCTCCTCTGGAAACTCTCGGTCGCGTCAAAAGAACGTCGGGGGAGGGTCGACCTTTAGCGAATTGTGTTGGTTAAAACGGGCTAATTAAAGGCCTTTCTCGGATCCTTAAGTTGGAACTCGCCCGAGAAAAACGTGCTCGACATAACACGGTTTTTCTCTTAACGTTTCAAAACGCTTATTCCTTACAAAAAAAAAGTTTTGATAAATTAAAACTTTGGTTTCTTTAAAAGGTGAAGGAGTTTCTAATATTGGGGATAATAAATCGCATAGAATGTCCCACATTCACATGAAATATGTGACAAACAGTTGCCAAGGTGGAGACTTTTTTCCTAACTAGGCGAATTTTCGGGCGGACCTGCCATTGATGTCAAAAGAGATAATTTTGGTTGTTTTAAATAGCAAGAAAAGATCTCACAGAGAAAAACAAAGTTGAGGCTGAACCATTTCCGTCGTATAAATTTAAATAATTGCCCTTTGAATTATTAAAAAGTAAGAACGATTATCTCGAAGTAGTAAAAGGAAGCAGGCTGATATTAAAAGAAATATTTACGACCTTTTAATAAACTCGTACAAAGTAAGAAGAGCCATTTTGTAATAAACTCAGGTTTTCCAGGTTGAACTAAAGCGGCCTATTCTAAATCACACCCCCTCCCTCTCTAGTTTTTATAAGGCGCTCTTCCTTTTCGAACTCCCCACGGGGAACAAATAAACTATAAATTCTATTTTATCGCAGCAAAAGTTTTTAAAAATGGATTTGTTTTTGAAGCAGGTTTCGTTCTTCTGTCTGGATCAATAGGTTGGATATGATAAAGATGCAGTTTGAAGATAAAACTTGTGGCTTCTTGTCAAGTTGAAATCAACTAGATGCACAGTTGCACAAAGCCCATACTATTTATCTTCGTCGACCTGTCTTGGGCTACAAATGAAGGGGGATGGGAGTTGACCGAAGCCATAAACCGCTGACATACGGCCCCACTAAACCCATCCAATAAATCTTCGACTCTTAAAACAAAGCCCTTTCCGAGACTTCAAAACGTCTTGTGAAGTTCCTGTCTTGAAAATGAGGTCGGAACCTTGGTTAGGCCGTCTCCTCCTAAATATATCAACAACTCGCATGTAGCTTGTCTCAGGAGAGCAACGTGTATAAACCATACTCGCGACCTTCTCACACCTAATAGGATCTTTAAATTTAGATTATAATCCACTTTTTGACATTATCGATCTGAAAGTATTGTAAATCAAGCCGGAAGCTCTCCTTCACACGTCCAATCTTAAAAGCAGCAATTTTGGGACCCTGAAGGTGTGAAGGTGGGCCAATGTCTCCACACTTTTTGGTTGAGTAGGCTCTTCTTGCTTAGTTTGGCCACTGCATGATGCCTTCGCAATGTTTGATGGGAATACTCTCCATCAAGCAATGTATGGTGCTCTAGCAAAACATAAAGGGTTCTGTTCTTCACCTTCTCTTCTGGATCGTAGAAACTAGAATCCAAAGGTATCGTTGCCCCACTAATGGTGCACTTTATACACCAAAACCCGTAAAAATAGCAAAACCTTGGCTTAAAATGTGAGTTTTATATGTTTGAACTAGATTGGAAAAGATCCTGAAATAAACACCGCTAAATCGACCCTTGTTTACGACTGGTGAGAAAAACAGTTAAATCGCTCTCTGGAAGCTAACTGCGCTAATCTGTTCCCATTCGAGGATGTTTTATGGACTTTTGAAAAGTGTTTTTCCCCAACTCCGAGTCCCTAAAACGACAAACATTTAAAAAAATGTAGTTTTAATATTCAATGAGAGTGATTGATTCACTTTCATTGAGCTCATTCCGTCCAATCTAAGGAACGAGAAACGACGCATATTCGGCCATTTAAAATGCGAAAATAATGCAGAAGAAAAAAGAATGTTAGCTTGAACGAAATTATGGGCGGGGAGGGTTCACGGAATGCGGGAAAGAACGAAATTTATGTTGGCTCTCGTCAGGTAAAATGTACTCCATTCCTGAATCCAAGTGCTCCTGTTTTAACGGAATTTCGAACTCGCCTTTTTTATGAAAAGGTTTAGAGGTTAATTTACTTGTTGAGTTCCGTTTACATAAACTCAATGTTTTGAGTGGGCAGAAAACAGTAAAATAAGAAACAAATGTGGTTCAGGAAATGACAATTTGCTGCCACAGGTGGGCTAATATTATATAAAGAAACATAGTAAACATTATTGTCAGGTTCCAATTCGAAGGGAAAGCTTTGAAATTGGAGACTAAATCGTATAAGCTATAAAAGACGAATACAATATCACAAAGCATGATGGATAATCAAGCAATCCAAGATGAGTAGGCGATGGATATATTCAAGGAGGACACTTTCGCAATGAATTTTGGGGATGCTCACCCAATGCATCATGGATGCTCATCCAAGTATAGCAACTTTCGCGATGACCTTAAAATCCTCATTTCATCGTCACTACAAACATTCATTAGTCACCTACATGGATTCTTATTACATTTGGTGCTTTTAAATAATTAATAAGAAACAATTAAAGGGTATCTAATTAAGTCTGAGTCTTGAGTGGGAGTTTTCAGAGTCAATCGATTTCGTCTCGGTTGTTTGAATAATTCAGACGGCCCTCCATTACTGTGGAAGCATTCAAAAAAGTCCCTTTGTTCAAATAATTGGCCTACTACCAATACAAAGTTTTAAACAGTAAAATCAATTTTATGTATTTGGATGTTATAATTTATAATATACAGGGTGGACCAGCTAGACAGCTAGAGTGGACGAATTGCTGTCTGCACAGTGTTTATAACTCCGTAACATTTAGTCCTATAAAAAAAAAAAGGTTTTAAGGGGCCGTGAAAACAGTTATTCAATGATAGCTCATAGAAAAATGATCCGATCTGGACCGGACTTTTTTTAAAATGAAGCTTATTTATTTCTCCCCGCATTCCACTAAACTTATTGTAATAAAAATAAATCTTTGTATTAAAAAAAATGTTTAAATTTTTTTTTAAACTTTTTAAAGAATTGTTTAGTGAAATGCGCTCCACATAACAAAGAACATAAGTATGCAAATTTTGAATCAATTCCGATGACTCAATCTTTAGTTATCATTGAAATACTATCTCAACAAATTTTGAATCACGCGGGTTTTTCAACGAATCAAAGACAAGTGGGCGGAGAGAACCGGCTCCTCCTGCCAATTGAAGGGGAGGGATAAGTTTTAAAACCCTCGTGTTATGCGGGTCGCCCCGCCCTCGCGACAGGCGCTGGATGGGCCCTTAAGTAAAAGTTACTGGAAATCAAGCTTGAAATCAAATTTATCGATTATAACTCGTCAAAATATAGGATTGTCATTCAAAAAAACGAAGATAGGGTCGTTCTGGATCACCCTGTAAGTCAGATCCAAAAGTGATTGATGCCAATCGATTCCTCGCCAAAATCCAAGAGGGGTTTACTTCGATACTTTTTTTCGTCAGGTCAAAATTAAGGCTGATAATCGGCTGGTCCACTTTAGCTGGCACATCCTGCTTTTTAGAAAAAGGAAATCCGACATTTTTCGTCTTTTTTTTTTTATAGTTCTGAATAAAAATGATAGCTGTTAATTAACAAGAGGCGTTGGTTTTCACATTGTTCGCTTGAAGACAAAACCACCTACCACACAGCAATAAGACCCCCTTCAGCTTAAAATATTGGCTGCGTCAAAACAAAAGAAATATTTTTTCCCCCCTTCTCACCACACTTTTTCATTGTTGTTTTTTTCGAAACCAAGATAATAACTCTTTTTCCTCCAGCATTTTTAAATTTTCAAGCGCGAATTTGAAAAATGAAAAACGTTTCTATTTAGATAAAAGCCTCCGTGGAGATTCCGGAATACTAAACGTTTTATTATTCATTATTCGTTTCGATAAATAATAAAAAAGGCGGTTCCACTCGCATTGACCTAGTTGGTGTACATTTTATTCAAATCTCGACTACCTTTGGATAACGAGCTGGGATATACATCGGTATCTTCCAGTTTCCTAGAATATTAAAACATTGTTTTTTACGTCCCAACCTTCATATCGTAAACTTTTTTTTCCATCGAAGGCAAAGGCGGTAATCGAAAGACAAGGAATATAAATATGAGATTGCAGGCATACATGAAATTGCAGCCTTGTTGTGAAACTTCGCCTTTTAATAGACGATGACAGGAGGACTAATGAAATAAAATAACGCCCTGAGATTGACAACGGTTGCATAATTAGACAAAACTCGTGTGGAAAATAAATCATTTTTTAGCGATATTTGACTTTTAATTGGATCTACATTCAAAAGCTTGGTTTTTAACGAGATTTATTCATAAAGTGGAGAGGAAAAAGGATTTAATTTAACCAATAAAAGGTTGGGAAAAATCAATCAATTTTATGATGAACTAACAGGGTGGGTGGTTGGGGAGGTTTGTGGAGGTAAGGAAAGGTTGGGGGGCTGGGGAGATGGAGGAATGAACTGGTAATTGGGGATGGTGGAGAAAAAGTTAAGGTAGTGAGGTTATGGTGAGGTGGGGAAAAATTTAAGATTATAGGAGATGGGGTATTTTGAGGTATTGGGGAAGATAGGAGAGAGTAGTGGGGAAGACGAAAGAGGAGGTAGTGGTTAGCTTGGGGGAGGTTCTGGTGGTTGGGGAAGGTAGGGGGCTACGCGGAAGTAGGGGAGACTTGGAAGAAGATCTGGGGAGGTGGTGGAAAGGTTAGGGTTTGGTCAGAGGGTTGGGGAAGGTCAATGCTGGAATGATGAGGTAAGAAAAGCTAGAAATTTGTCCACCATTTCCCAATCGCTTGAGGCTTCATGTGTACAAAAGAGAAGGGACTTCAATTTTCAAATAAAGGAACCCGTCGTTTTTTATTTACAAACCTAATTTTAAGGGCATTGACATTTTAAATTTACCGAATTCTCAAGAATTTCGTCGGTTTTCCTTCAAAAGGTTTCCCTTCTTTTTTATTTATATCTAATTGGGATCGATCGTTTCTTTGAATATTTATCCTTAATGAGATGCCGTTGAATTCCGCCCGAGTTGTCAGAAAATTATGGGATTCAGCACGTTTTCAATCCCGACCATGTTTATTCAAAGACGTTCAAGACCTTCTGGCAAAACTAATGAGGACGGGGTCGGGCCCGTATTGTCTATTTTTTATTTTTTTAAATTTTACACCAGATAATAGAGTCAAGAATATAAAAAAATCATAAAAAAGTCGTTTTTTTCTTAAACAAAATGACAACGGTTGTAAAATCAAAGCTTTCAGTGATCGAGATAAAGGGGAAATAAGTGGCTCTCGTTTTTATCGACACTGGAGACTTCAATGGGCTTTTGAACGGCTTCAAATTTCCTTACCTTCCTCCGATCGTCGTCCTCCTTGACCATTACAGGGCAAAAATATATCGCCAAGGATTTTTTTTTACCTATAAACCTTTTGAGTTTGACAATAGATCGGAATTTCCGATCGATATTTTTTTTCGGTTGCACAATCGAAAAAGGGCAATGTAATTTTTTAAAATATGCAACAAGTTACACATGTTTATTAATCGTCTAAGGCGTGAGATTAGAATCAGTTGCAACCTGATCCGATGGGCGTGA